>OZ038475.1:156470384-156590384 GCA_964036315.1 Acanthosepion esculentum | reverse complement strand
AATGAAGATGAGGATATCAGCCCAAATAATGTAAATAAGTTAAGTAATCATAATATCACATCTCAGAGATCCAATTACCTGAAGAAGGCCGGAGTGTACAACGGCTGAAACGTTGTGAATATGGCAATGAAGATGAGGATAACAGGCCGAATAATGTAAATAATGTACGCACTCATAATACCTCATCTCAGAGATATAGACAGAACGCCTCCCGTAGTTTACATATCTGCCTTTTTCCTCTCATTCAGTCTTGCTTTCGAAATATTTATCAGCATTTTACTAAAAATGAAGTAGATTACTTTCTTTCGTTTAGCCACTAATTTCGCCCGATTATTCCTTCCACTGAAACAAATGTATAAGTAACATCTTTAATATAATAAACTGAAAATATAGAATATCTTTGGTTGTTATCGTTGAATTTATTTGTTTCATAACGACAAAAATAGCTACCGCTGCTGCTTCAGCCATAACCGCTTTCAAATCTTAGCATTTCACTATTTCATTTGTTCTTTTCCTATTTTCTTTAAAACTCTTGTATAATCCTCTCAACATTTTCCTTTGGTGTCATTTTGTTTCTTTTAATGGAAGCCTTTCTTAGATTTCTGCTTTCTTTGAAGTTTTAAGTGAACTCAGATCCCGTCCAATGTCTGTGTTTGAAAACTAATCCTCCATCATAGCTTGCTATTCTCCATCGCGGCTGACATGCAAAAGAAAAGGACGCTTGGCAAGCCTCTACTAAAGATGGCATGAGGCCAGTACACGTCTTCTGTTCGGTTTGGATGCAGCGACGGAAAAAGACATTCCAATATTCGCAGTTCTTGATAAAGTCAAAGACGCTTTCTCATCTAACGTTAGCATTCTTCTAACGTTACCCTTGAGCACGAAAGTTAACTTCCTTGAAATGAACTGCCCCACAAAAAGACAAGAACTCTTTTGCAATGCCAAAATCTTCTTTGTATCGATTTGTTTTATCTGCATTTTGCCCAAAGAACCGTTTCATTTGGAATTTAGTCGCTGCTTTTACGATACAGTGAGAGTTTTAATAAAATACTGTATTTGTAGTAAAACAATAATGAAGCTATACTTTTTTCAATTCTGAGATGAAGCAATTTAGTATTATTCGATGATAAACTAACGAAATAGTGTAAAAATATGAATAAAACACCGACAATATGAATCTAGATATGTGAATCGTCTAGGCATGGGCTACTGTTGCTTAGTACGTTAATGAATCGTACATGAAAGACGAACTCCCAAGATCCGGGATGCTTTTTATTCTAATTCTAATTTCTGACGATGTAAATTCACAATTGAAATGCATTCAAGTTGAATGCTTATGATAAGAAACAACAATAAGATGAAAAAAACTTAGTTAAATAATCATAAGTTTAAAACTGATACAAATGTGATTCCGAAAAACATAACTTTGCTTACAAGAATTTTTTTCTTTTTCTTTTTTTTAATAAAGTACTGTCATTGCTGCTAGAACATTTAACACTTCCTACTGTACCCGCAACGCAGTGAGATCTTTTAATTTTGCAACAAGTTAACATAAAAACTGAACATAAACATGTCTTAAAGGGCATGAAAGAAAATCTGTATGTGAAAATATCGTTAAGGAAGACCTAAATCTAGCGGAAGAAAAGTTACAATCAGATATTGGGTTACGTATTCCTTTTATCGATTGGAGTTATCAGGGGCACGTTATATACTGTGGCCATAGCAGAAGTGATGAGTATAAGACAAGATAACCTGGCGGAGCCCATCCATGGTTTGAAAAAGTTTTCTTTACCTGCTATTTTTCCCATAGATGAAGGGGACCGCTAGAGGAGTCAGATGGATTAAGAAGTTTCCCAAGTGTACTTGGGTGAACGTAAACGTAACGAACACGATATAAATTCGAACTCAGTTCGCTAATTTCTCTTTCCTAGTTGCTAACCGCTGCGCCCATCCAATCAGCAATAGTCTTGTACAAATGGCACAAGAAGTGAGTTCGGAAGACGTTAATGCAGGTGATAATCAAAGGATTTTCTAACATGTTAATAACGGGAAGCTTACCTCTGATGACCTTTCATGACCTTCGATGACCTTAAACAATCAGCAAGTGTCAAGTTCAGATTGTAAAGAATTGTCTACAACTGTATTAACTATTGAGATCTTAAATTAAATCATTAGTAAAATAATGTGTCTTTCAGAAACTTTCAGAAAACGGGTGGAATTTTGAATAAAGCATGAAAATTAAAAGACCTCTAATTGTAAAGCCGAATTTCTATAGGGCAAAATTAGAGATTCATCATAATGTTATAGGAAGAGCAGGAACAACAACTTTAGGTTAAGTCACTGGTTAACATTAACCAACGCCCCATGGTCAAGTGGATAAACGCGTTGGTTGTAGTAATCCAGTGACTAAGTAGACTAAATAAAGGGTTCGGTTGAAAATTCGAATATCATCTGAAGAATGACGGGGCGTACAACGGCCGAAAGGTCGTGAATAGGACAATGAAGATGAGGACAACAATCCGAACAGTGTAAATAGATTAAATAGTTACAATAACTCATCTCAGAAATATAGACAGATCCTGAAGAAGATCGGCGCGCACAACGGCCGAAACGTTGTGAATAGGACAATAAAGATGTGGACAACAGTTCAAACAATGTAAATAGTGTAAATAGTTAAAATACCTCATTTCAGAATATAGACAGATCCTGAAGAATGCCGGAGCGTAAAACGGCCGAAAGGTCCTGAATAGGACAATAAAGACAAGGGCAACAGTTCAAACAGTGTAAATCGATTAAATCGTTACAATACCTCATCGTAGAAATATAGACAGATCCTGAAGAAGGCCGGATTGTACAATGAGCGAAACGTCGTGAATAGGACAATAAAGATGAGGACAACAGTCCGAACAGTGTAAAATATTGCAAAACATTACCTCAGAAATATAGACAGATATTTTATTTTTATTTTTACTCAGATCCCTTTTTGGTATATTCTTAAATCCATTTTTCTTGTTCTTTTCTTGCTAATGTTTTCAATTAATTTTTTTTTTCTGATATCTGTTCAAACCTTTCACAATTTCCAAAGTCATGTTTCTATCAATCAATAATTTTACAATATCTTCTTCTCTTCTCAGCTGATATCTTTCTTATGCCTTTTGGTAATTTTTATATACAGTGTAACCCGGATATAAGAGAGTTGTCGGGGCCGGAGAATAAGTATCTTATATCCGGGTCTCTTATATCCGGGTTACACTGTATATAAAATTATAATATTAGCAACAACCACTATGATAATATACATATTTAGTTATATAATAGGCACAATCCGAAAGTTATATAATGAAACCTCATACCACCAAGTAAGTTATTGTAAATATTTATAATCATATAAGACCTTGGATCTTATACTATTCACAAATAGTAAGGCACTTCTTTGTAGCATATTATTCTGTATATTTTTTAATGATAAAAAAATCAAATACTGAGCTAAGTTGTGCAAATCTGTTTATTCAAAGTCGCCAAACAGTTTCTCAATTTCGTTTTTCCAGCAGTGATAGGGTTTCTTTGTTTAATTCGATTTCTTGTTAAAATAATTACGAACACAGGAATGCCTCCTCAAATCTACAAAGGATTTTTGCTTTTTAGTCGGTGAAAATAGCTTTAAACGTGAACAGTTGTTTATTTGCCATGGACAAATAAATCTCTATCAGAATCGTTTGTCACCCCACCATATTATTTGACTTTTCACTTCATTATCGTTCATCATTTATTCAGTTAGCGCATTTTACGTCGCTCTAGACACCGCTCCCTTCTGTTGTAATTGTGGTTCATGGTGACATTCAAGGCAAAATAGTGCTTACCGGGGATGTTGACATTACCCCGTCCCTCCACTCAGAAGTTCCACCACCCGCTGGTAAAACCGTTGACCTCTGAGACCGATGGTTGCTTTTTCACGGGTGGGTTGGGGAGAGAGTTCCCCCTTCACTTGTCGGATCAGGAAACCCTTCTGACTACTCTCACGCAGTTTAGCAGGCAGGTCAATGCCGATGACCGAGTATGAGAGTTGGATGTAGGCCGTGAAGCATTCCAGTTCCGCGTCCCATTTCAATACTACTGACAATACACCCCATACACCCCTGTTTCACATATCGTTTCAAAAAAAGTGACAAAAATACCCTTTTATTTGTAAATTAATTTTCGAAATCACCGTAAAATTATTCCCTTCAAAGAAGTAGAAAAAAATGGAGTAACTGTATAATTTGTGTAGAATTGATTTTAAATTATATGAGGTTCTCACTTAAAGAAATGGAGGTAGCAGAGGGGAAAGGAAACATTCCCTGCGAAAAGAGAAAGTAATTCTCTATTTGACACAAAAAGTTCGATTGATTTGCTTGTTTTTTACAGTTTATCAACTCATTTATGCTTCATTTGAAGCCGAAATACATTTTGAATTCTAAGAAAAATTATTTTGCTTTTTCGGGTGAATATTGCATTGATAATGTTCTTGATACTACTAATGATTTTACGAGACACACGTTCTGCTATTTAACCCATAGTTCGAAGGGAAGAGGAGATTGATTCATACCATGAGTAATTTGCGTGTAAGTGAATGTAATGAACCTGATTCGAATTCGAAATCAGTTCTCCGATTTTACATTCTGAGCCCTTATCCATTACTCCACCGGAAAAAAAACTTACTGATTGAATTAAATCATTTAAAAATTCACTTACACTTCATGCAGAAAATATTATAGTTTCATGAATAAATGATCAACAAAAGAAAAAAAATATTTCCATTGTTTGGTCGGTAGTAAAAGAAATGAGCATGTTGAGCATAAGTTTAACGATAATTCTTTGCCCTGAATATATTAGAACATACACCAAATATTTGTTATATGACAAAGTACATATGTTTGTCTTTACACGAACATGAACTAACTTCCGTTAATGAATAAAGCTAATTAACTACGTGCTCTTAATTTATAATCGTGCTTCTAAACTCAAATAGAATCTAGCTTCCCATGCAGATGATTATTTCTACCCATTTCAAGAATCTGATTCATGGAAGGTGAACAAACTTTCGACAAAAGGTATGAGAGAATATTGAACAAATGAATGCAAGCTTTTCAAATCGATAGTTGCTATGATTATCGTCGATAGGAAAAGTATAATGAGCGAATCACTAAAAGGCTGCTGAGTGCTCGTTCTTAAATGTTCTTCAATCAATGTATTGGTACGTTTTTCTGGATGCAATTTGAGATTCAGGTCATTAAAAGATAGAAACGCGCTTCCGGACATGAGAACTCCATTCAAAAGACTCAACTGAACAGGGACTTGCAATGTCAGAAAGATTAGGGGCTCAAGCAACACCGACTCGAATTTGCTTGGAAGCAAATTTAACGAAGATAATTATGCACGTTTTTCAAGAGAGATCTCTTGAATTAATTTTCAAGAGTTCCTGACATTGGTGGAATGGCGGCAACATATCTGACCAGAAGTTAGCTAACCTGTTTTCTCCTCCGTTTTGTTAATCGCTGCAATATTTTAGATGTTTGAAAACGCAAAATTTAAGAATTTTTTTTTTCTGGACATATTTTTCTTGAAAATAATAATCAGTAGTTTTTCTTGTTAATGTTGGAAATTATAAACACACGCATGCGCACACTAAAACACAAACACGCATGTTGCTTTTCAACCTGGGTTTGGTGCCATCATAGGCTGTCGCAGGAATTAGTTTTGGCTGCCACGGTAGCTTAAAATTTTTTAAAAAAATGACGTAAAGAAACAAACCCCATCTTTAAAAAATTGTGTGAAGAGCATGAGAAATGTTTTAATTGATTTCATCCGATGCCAAGCAATAAAGCCATTAGGGTGCAAGGGGTTACTGAGTGTTAGAGAATATGAGAAAATATACTATGAAAGTGCGAAGACAAGGAAAAAACAAGAATTAAGAAGAAATACGATAACAATCGATATTGCATTTAAATTTTTGAATATCAAAATTGAAAGGGAAGCAAGAATAAGAATCCGAAAGAGGGTTCCACAAGTGAGAAGTGCGATAGAAGAAACTGTTAGCATAGAACTTATGGTTACATACCGCCATTTCAACTCTAAAAGAATGAAACCTTGCCGCCAATCTAACAATGTGCTTAAATTCATAAAATCTATGTACCATAGAGGAAAGTCCATCAGAATAATTACCATGAAAGTGTTTATAAAAAAAAACTCAGAGGGAAGCTACGTTAGGACGATAGAAAATGGACTGAAGACGAGATGCCAGGTTCCATTAATTAACTTAGACTAGAAGATTTTTCTGAGGTTTTAAATATAGAATAGTCAAACAAACTAGACTAAAAATGGAGTAGCTGTGCGGGAACTGTCCAATCTTCACTTTCCAGCCTTGTCACAGTTCAAAAGCGTTTACGCTGACTTGTGAGTGATGTATTATCTTCTACTCTACAACCCCTTTCCCCAGAGTCAATTCTATTTTCATGGAAAAATGTTCTGAAGAGCTATATTCCTTATTTCTACCAGTTCAGATATATACAGCAAAGACCGGCCATGATCACAGCGGCGGACCCATCACCACCTCCCACTTCGTATTTCATTGGTAAGAATGAAATTCTACTCAGGCAACATTTTTTTCCCAAGAGCCGAGAGAATGCTTCCTTGACCTCCTATCATTTTAACCTTCAAGTCTAGGTTCAGAGGTTACTTATCCCACGTATCCTTATAATCTGGACTTTTTAATTCTTCCTCTTCTAATTCTTGCCCATATAACAAACTCATGCAATAAAACTATCTACCTTGAGTGGTTCTTGGGCCTTGTAATTGGTGAGTAATATTTGTTTAAATAATCGCCGTTATTAGGAATAGTATCTAAAATTGAAAGTGGATAAAAATGTGTGTATGGCGAATTTGGTGTTATGGTGAATCAACCTAACGGGATCAAATGTACCTTGAAATATTTAACGGTTCAGTAGGCACTGGGGTGTGTGTGAGTTATTGGCGTAGCCAAAGGGAAAGACCTGTTGCTATTTAATCTTCTTCCTATGAACTTGTCCCCGTCACATTCTTTGACGATCTTCCCACTTTCGTTACCGTAGAAGTCACAGATGATAGTTCTATGTTAGTTGTCCTTGGTAACAATGGGGTATTCATTCTGATTTTTCTCTCACTTAAACCACAAAACACGATTTATATTTTTACACGCATATCATACGACCTACATAATTTGAACTCACCCGTAATTTACCTAAAGAAATTCGTGTTGTTCGTTTGAGACCCAAAATAATGTTTGACGTAGAATATGAAAATGAAATTAGTAAAATTCTGTCATAGCCAGAAGTATTACAGATTTGTCTGAAGATATTGATATTAAAATAGGTAGCTCAAAAAAAAAGTAGGCAGCTCCAAACCTAAGGTTTCAAATGAATATTTAAAAATGAAAAATCTTTCTTGAAGCTTTTATTTTACTTTTAATATCAAGCTAATAGATAAATTTAATATTTCCAATAAGAGAAATAATTTGTTCCATTTCAAACTGAATTTAAGTTGAATGGAATTGTTTTTTATTATTAGGAAAAATTCTAAACATCTGTCAGCAAAACGCAATTCTCTTTACTAAAAAATCTTTCAAAAGTAAAATATACTTTCCTGAAACTTTATTTGACAAATCTTAGATCATTTAAAGTTTAATTTATAGGATTTGAAATAAATATTACTTACTTTTAGTTTAAAATATCACAAAAAAGCATTTTTAACACGGAGGTGGATGCTTTTATGAGGAGTTTACAACACTCTCAACAGACACGTTTGGGAATTTTTTTCTAAGGGGCATATAACTTTTACTTGAAAAATATAATGTGAACGACTGTTATATATATATATATATATATATATATATATATATATATATAATGGACTCTCCCGTTGATTTCGACGTATGAGGATCTGACAGCTTAATTGATTCAGTTATGAAATTTTGTGCGATAATCTTAAGTGGCACTTAAGACCCGCTAGTGATTTACAAAGGAGGCCACATATGAAACAAGAGTGAAGATTGTGAGATGAGATCACTGTTTTTAATGGCTGACCTTTTAGATCTTGCTCTCGCTTCTTGAAGATGATTCAGACAAGAAGATTGAAAGTTGGTGAGTCTACTAAAACACGTTGATCTCCATTCTACCCGCTCCAAGGCTAAGCACTCAAAGGTGTTATGTGGTATATTGACAGCTGACAAGTTGCTTTTTAGCTTGTCTTTTTATCTTAGACATGGGCGCCCTACATCCCTGTAGCTCTAATCTAACTGGGTATATATATATATATATATATATATATATATATATATATATATATATATATATACCCAGTAATCTTAAAAGTAGGGGTTTTCGGTTCCTTCTAAAATCTCCTTCAAATCTATACTTCTAACGTCACCAGCTTAACTCTAAAATCTTATTTACTTTTTTATATTTTCTTCAGTACGTGTCGAAATGTTCGCCTGTCACTCGGTTCATGCTCCAACCAGTTCTTTTGAACAAGATGTTTATCCCTCGTTTTCGGTCTAGATTTAGGTTTCCGGTTCCTTCTAAAGATTTCTTATTCGCTTTCACTGCTCGTACCCTTTGCGTCTTAGTAGCATTATCACCTTTCTTGGGGTGAATTGATTAATTCTCTCGTTTTTCCAGTTTCTTGCTCAGGATTGGGTTTCCACTTCCTTCTAAACCCGACTTCAATTCTATTCTATTTTAACGTCTCAGCGTAAACTTTAAAATTTTATTTATCATTATATTTGTTACTGTTTTTCCTCAAAAGGTGCAGATAGGTCCGTATATAGCCCCATTCACACTCCTCCCCGGTTTGGTTTTTTTAAAACAGGAGTAGAGGTTTATCCCTTGTTTCCTGTTTAGGGTTAAGTTTCCGGTTCTTTATAAAGTCTTTCTCATTCTCTCTCACACCCAGTAACCCCTTGCGTCTTAGTGGAATTATCGCCTTGCTTGGAGAGAATTGATTAACAAAGAAAATATTATAAATAATCTAATATTTTATTGGATTTTACGTACTTTGGCTTCTGTCTCATAAAGACGCTTGTTATGTTAGAAAATTACCAATAAATGTTAAATGTATTATAGTTAGCGCTCTTATTTACATTATTCGGACTATTGTCCTTATCTTTGTCGCCATATTTATTACAACGTTTCGGCCGTTGTACGCTCCTGCCTTCTTCATGTGGTTGGAATGTCTAACTGAACCCTTTATTTCGCTCACTGGGGTAGATTGTTCTAGTTCCACGTGCCATGTTTAATGGATGTCAGTTGTCAGTTATCTCCAGTTCATTTTTCCCTCTGAAAGTTCTCCACTGCCTTAACCAAGTATTGAACTCACACTCTTTGGGTCCTGTCACTGGATCTAACCAATGCCTTTATCCACTGTGCCATATGACCTTGAGAACACAAAGACAAAGATGAGGACAATAGTCCCAATAATGTAAATAATGTACATAATACCTCATCTCAGAAATATAGACAGATGTTAGCCCTCTTTTTTTCTGATAATATCGCGTTTGGACATCCGTATGTACAAAAACCGAAACGTTTATACATACATAAAACAAATTCATTTTTTTAAAAAATTGGATTCGTTGAATTGTAGTGAGCTTTCCCAATTATGATTAGTAATTATACATTTTACTTAATAACAACATCACCTAACCGCTACAAATTAATACAAAATTTTTAAAGATTTAAAATTTAATTAATTATTACAATTAAAATTTTTAAAAATAAAATACTTCTTGTAAAAATTCCTTATTCCTTATTCATCGATTTACTTTTCTTAATACAAAAGTGCCCATAATATAAACATTATTTGCTGCACAAATGCATTTTTCGATATTTCAATGTGTTTTTATTGCAAAAAGATGCTAAAATTTCACAAACTAATTCATAGCCGCCCGTTCACTCAAAATGTTTAACCAAAATATCGAAGGTTCTAAAAAGGATTAAAAACATTTTAAAATATAATTTAATAATCAAAAAATAGTCTAGTTTTTCCTTTTAATGGTAACAAAGATTTTGACGATAAAACTTTTTTTTTCATTATGTGTGCTCATTTTGTATTGAATCTACCTAGATTAAATTAAAATCAATATCATGAATGATACATTGCCAAGTACGTAGATTGGCAAATCGTTTGATAATTGTGGAACAACGAATATTTTAACGATTATTTTGCTTCCTTCATTATAAAACAATATTGTAAAAAAGTTCCAATAGTCACGTATATACGGTTTATTTAGTTTGAAGATAGTTGGAGATGAAGTGACAAAATGGAAAAGCTTATAAATGATACGTTTCGACAACCTCTGTTGATCTCACCTTCTTTGAGTCGGAATGAAAGACAAAGATGCATGCCAGGAGAATATATTGGCATCTCTGAGGATAAAAGAGGTTATAAATTAATTTACTTTACCAAATCAGACGATCAGAAGCCAGTAAGTGTTTGATTTTAGCTTTGCTTCGATGTATTGGCTTCTGCTACTACAACTCCATTTAGAAAAATCGTGAACCCGAAATCCTAATTAATCCTAGAAAGTCTCGTTGCGACGAGACTTATTGACACTTCAGGACGATATTTGTTTACGCTCTGAATGGTTTTATGATGTCTGTAAATTTGTTTTGGTAGCTGTGCAGTAAGCTAGTAGCGAAAGAAGACAAATGCTATAGATCCAGCATTTTCAAGGACCCACATTAAATACTCTCTAGTGAAATCGTTACCTTACAATCGTGCAATGTTAATGCTTACACATGTCGGAATTAGCTCTTCTTTAATTCCCTAATTGTTCAGTAGGGGTCGCTCTCGCTACACTATAAATACTGGGCGACTTCTTGCCTCGCTCTCTTTTTAACTTTGCATTCTTCAGGCTTCATTCTGACTTTTTTCTGACTGGTGGTTGACGCCAGACATTTTTCTGATTCTACGGTTTTTTCCTTGAGCTACAAATTTTTATGTTTTGATTTATTTTTTACCGTCTTTCTTTCGTTTTTTAGGACTGTTATGAAAAGTTTTTTCTTTTTCATTTTTTTACACACCATTTTTTATTTTTATTTTTATTTTTGCTCTTTTTCTTTTATTATTTGCTTTCTTTTTTATTTCTTTTACTTTTAAATTCCTTTTTAAATATATTTTCGTTTTTTATTTCTTAACCCCTGC
This sequence comes from Acanthosepion esculentum, assembly GCA_964036315.1. Classification (NCBI taxonomy): domain Eukaryota; kingdom Metazoa; phylum Mollusca; class Cephalopoda; order Sepiida; family Sepiidae; genus Acanthosepion; species Acanthosepion esculentum. The sequence goes on along the minus strand of OZ038475.1, from coordinate 156,579,170 downwards.
TAGAGTTTTATTTATCTGTTTATGTTTTTTTTTCTACGACAGACTTTAATTTCTTCCTTACGTGTTATTTCTTTATTTGTTTCTTTCCTTTTAAATATCTTTTAAGTTTTCCGTGTATTATTTTATTTCAAAACTTTTTTGTACCAAATTCGTTCTAATATTTGTATTTATATTGTCTAATCTGTCCTTTTATTTTATTTTATATATATCCGTCTTGTTTCTTTTCTTTACATCTCCGGTTGGACTCAACTTGAGTCCGCCATGTTCTTGTAGTTGAACTTTCTTCTAGCAGGAAATAAACAGCACTTGTTCCTAATTCAACAACACGTAAACACACGGTCCTCTACACATTTCAGAAAAACTGCATTTTTATGTATTCATCATTACGAATAACTTTACATCGCAGTTGTTAAACCTCCTCAAATATCTACTTAGGTTCATTTTCCTCATATTTTCTGTTTGTTTTTTGTTTTTGTTTTTTGTTTTTGTTTTTTTGACAGATGTTTAATATTTACATGTTTTAGAAATGATATCACAATGCAAGTAAATAATTTATCATTTAATATTTATATGCATTATTTTTTTTATTTAAGAATCCTTAACAAATGCTACAGGCCGCTTACCAGCTTAATGCGGCCCTGAGTTCGATCTATGCCTAGCAAGCGAACAGTTTTGTGACACATACAAAGTAGCAAACATTGCAATGCATTCAACTAGAAATACCAGTGAAAATTTCAAGGTTTATCTATTTGAATTTTCTGATGAATTATAATTCTCATGTTAATAACTGATTAAGTTTCTTGAGACTTCTACAACTATAAAATACACTTGGAAACATCCTTACAACACCGTTAGATATTTGAGCTTAACAACCTTAACAAATTCTTGCAATAAGACTCATAAATATGAATGCAGGTCCTTATTTAAGAGCGTACACAATGGAAAGATTCAAAATTGACAATGTTTTTCATTTCAATCAAGCAGCCTCTAAACACATGAGAGCATTATCTTCTCTACCAGTCTTTCTTTGTTTCATTGAAACCAAACAGCTACATGCTCGCGGTCAAAACGGAATTGTCTATTATTTATGAGGGGTGTTGTCAGGGCATAACGTACGTGCTCACCAGTCAATTAAGAAGCATTATAACATCTCTATTATAATTCTTCTTTTCCATCCCCTCCCTCCTTTTTTAGTTACTTCCTTAGTTCACACGATCGTTACGCCTTGCCAATACCTCATAAATAATGGACTATTTCGTTTTGACCGCGTGAAAATGCGGAACTGACATATCAGACGCTACTTGGTTTCAGAAAGAAAGAAACAAAGAAAGAAAGAAGGGATGATAGAAGTTTCTAAAGTCTGTTTCAGTGAAACAGAAAATGTCTATTTCAAATCTTTTCATTTGTGCACTCTTATAATTTTTTTAATAAAAATGTTTTCAAGACAGGTTTTCGGCTTTTGTAAATAATTCTTTGACGGTACAGAATTGAATTATGTCGTGAAAAACGCACATATTTAAAATGTGAAGGCAAAAAATGAGAGAAAAGGTAATTTTGTTATGTTTTTGTGTTTTAATTTCATATTTTTCCCACGATCATTAATGGCCGTTGGTATCAAAAAGGATAAATCAAGATGGTAAATATTCTATAAAAAGGCAGTCAGTTACGTGCCATGCGTGATAAACGCGTAAGCGATCATGTATCTCTCGATAACATGACTGACGAGGCAGATTTTTCCCGCAGTAGGTTGCCATTTCTATCTGCGGTAGACTAGTTGCCATCCAAGGTTATAGAACCCGGTCTGTTTTACTATTTACGCATAGCTGGGGGGAGAAGTGGATTCATACCTTTCCAAAGGTATTAGCACGTAAGTGAATGTAATGAATTATATAGGAATTCGAACTCGGCTCTCCGATTCATCAATCCGAGCCGCTATCCATATCCGCCTTAAACAAAAGTAGGCCTTTTAAATCACATATTTCCAAATATAAAGTCAACTACTATTGTATCCCTCCGCCTACGACCAGCACAATACAATAGGAAGCACTACTTTCCAAGGGCCATCACATTTTTTTTTTAATTATAAAATTTAAAATTTGCATATTGTAAAAACGTTGGTGTCGTCTGCGGTGAAAATGCTGGATGGCGTACATGAACTCAACTCAGCCATCTCGGCTGGTTTCGTAATATTTTCGATTTTCATTACGAATTGGAAATATGGCGGTGACTTAGATTAAAAAATTCATCATAAAGAGATAAAGTGTGAAATAGATCGGCCGTGTGATGTCCGTCTTGGAAAACAACTGTTAAACACCTGGATTTTTAATTAGTTCAAACACTAACCGTATTCAACATTGGGGAACACGCAACTACCTCAGCACCCGTATATACTCTTGCAATTATTTCCTTTACTTATCCTGACCTAAGGCTAAATTAATACGCTAAGATCGAATTCACTACATGGACGACACGGTGTTCAAACCGAACTTGGTAAGGTGTCGGCAAGCCGTAGCACAGCAGGGAGAATTAACATTTAATTTCTAAATTAGGAAAATCGTTTTAGCTCAAGGAAAAAACTTTAGGCCAAAAGAAAAAGCGAATACTAATGTGGATATTCACTATGATGCATTGTCTGCACTAATCTCGATACCTTATTAACTGAGAAGAGATTTCTTTTAATCGAAGACATTGAAAGACTTTCATTTAGCATTCATGGCCGCCGGCAAAATTTACTACATTTTCGACTATACATTGAATGTTTTTAGCAAGATTTAAAAATATCTTGAAGAAAAAAGTAATTAAATTATATATTTTAACGAAGAGGTTTACCAGATCGAATTCTTCCATCGTTTGCTGACCGAACAAAATAATTTAGTAAGCCTTTTTTATTTATTTTTAAATGCTTTATATGATTTGTCGGATTAATATTGATAATTTAAGCAGTATTTTTATGAATAATGCAATCAGAATCAACTGAAATGATTAGCTTAATATTTTTAACTTTTTTTTAAATATCCAGCGAACGCTACAACAATAAAATGGGGGGGGGCGCCGCCTACGCAAAACGGATTATGAATAGATTTGTCTGCGCTTATTTCGCATCTTGACTCAAAATTTGTGTCTTTTGAAAATAAATTTTTGAAATGAGATGTTTAAAATCATTGTTCTTAAATAGTTTAGAGTCATAAATTGTGGGTTTTGGCGTTACAATGAAATCCATGCTTCTGTAAACTAAGAACAATGTTTCTCCCTTATCCGCGCATTCTCATTTCATGGTTTTATTTACCTGCAATGAACACCAGAAGTAAGCAATTCATACGTTCTGTGGCCCTTAAGTAAAAAATTTTGATGCTCTGACAATTCAGATATGCCAAAACGAAACTGTGTCTTAAAGGGAAAAGTTGAATGTTCACTGCTTAATAAGGAAAGAAAAATCTGTTTACTAAACTCTACGGGAAGAACGAATATTTTTTCTGTCGCTTAAATTTGTTACTGTATTTTTATTATTATTATTATTATTGTTGTTGTTGTTGTTGTTGCTGTTGCTGCTGACTCGTTCCTTAAGACACAAATTCAACCGTCTAATAGCTTGTTTGTCCTTGGGTGTTTTAGAAGCGGACACACTAAATGTCTAACCTTACTTTTTTTTTCTTTTTTTACTTTCGGTAAGCATGACTTTGTGGTGCGTTGAACCTCTATCTATCTGTTTCTAGAAAGAAAAAAGAAAGAAAGAAAAGAAAAAGAAAAAGAAAGAAAAGCCAGAAAGAAAAAATCCCATGTGTTTAATGCTTGCATCAACGAAATGGAAAATCTTATACTTAATAATAAGGGCAGGTAGAGTTGGCTTTAACCCTGTGAATTTTAAAACTTTTCTCTTCTTTAAATAATGACCGTCATTCATACTTACTTTTCTTGATCCTTATATGTAAAGAGTTTATCAAATTCCTTAGCCGAAATACTTATCTGACGGTAATGTCTATGAGACAGAATTGATGTTATTTGAAGTCTTTTCTTGATCCTTATATGTAAAGAGTTTATCAAATTCCTTAGCCGAAATACTTATCAGACGGTAATGTCTATGAGACAGAATTGATGTTATTTGAAGTCATTTCTGGCTGTATTTCCTCTGGCCTAATTCCCACAGCTCAATGTGGAAGGTTGGATTATATCATCCAATGACTCCAAAACAAAGCTACTGACGTTTCATTATCATCGAGAAGACTCTGAATACACTTCAGTCCAGATGTAACGTAGTACTCACAATGAAGCTTACCCGTTACGGTAGTAGCAAACGCTGCCGGGACGTCGCCCTTAGAGCTGGTAGAGGGAATGGGGCTTTAGGTAATCTTTGCCCTGGGCGGCTTCAGTGAACTGAGACACCTACTTTTGGCTCTCGCCTATGCCTCTACCATCAGCACGCCATTCGTCTTCTTCCTTTTCATTACTCGCACGAGTGGCGTCGGTTTTGTGGGGAACGTCTGACGGGACCCAACCGCGGTCTGTCCCTACCGGTCTGAGTCACTGGTAGGCTCATTACAGGCGACGCGAAACTATCACTATCTACCAGCGAGGGTTTGGGTCGTCAGTGGCCAGAACTCCAGATGCTTTCTTCTCTGGGCAGGAGAGGAAAGGTGACCAGTCTCTCCATATTTCCAGCAAGTTTGTTTTCTGCCGATCACGATGAGTGGCATTTTTCAGGCCGCAATCGTACAAACAGTTGGGGACAGAGATCGAAGCTCTATACCACGTTCAGGTTGTCAAAGTTACAATCTAGGATTTGGCCATACTAACTTAAGTAGGCAGCTAGGTGCTTTGGGGCAGCTTTGAGGAGGGACCTCTGGCCCTGTACCTACCCTTATATTTCGTTCTAAGCATTAGGTCTTTGGTAATTAACTCTCGACTCACCATCTTTATACAATCTTCAGCTGTCTGTAGCAGTACGTCCCATATGAAAAATCCGTTACCTTTTATAACTCTTTGTTACATCACTGTAATCATTGTGTCTTTCGTTGAGCGATAAATTTTGTACGTACGCTTGTCCACCACGAACACCGACACAATTTTCTTTTCAAACTTCTGTAATTCTTAGGGTCTTCCAAAAGTCCATCTTCTTTTGGCCCTTTCCAAAATTTCCGCGATGTTAATAATACATTTCGGTGAGCACTTCCAGCAAATGGGACGATCACTTATCTGTCGCATTCTTCAGTGCCTCAATTGATTTTTGTCAACATTATTTGTTTTTGTCTTTTCTTTGAATTTATCTATATTTTGTTCGATTTTAGGGGTTGACTCAACTCGTGAGCCTAATCTACTTTCTACTTCTTCTTAGAGGCAGACCCAATCGTTCCTCAGCGTCCGATGGTTGTCGGCCATATCCAAAGATTAAAAAGTTAGAAAAATAAATTTAAAAAAATAAAAATGAGAGAAAAAAATTAACAATATAAAATAAAAAATATATAATAAAATAAAGAAAAACTGATTAAAAAGAGAAAACAAAAAAGTTCGACTTGAAAAAAAGATAAGAAAACAAATAAATTTCACTAATTTACGATTAAGATTTGGTGTAACTATAAAAATTTGCACCAAAGATTACCAAAAAAGAAATAAAACTATATCAAATAACCTCCTCCCAAAGACGAAAAAGTAAATAAAATTCGACGAAAGAAAGATAAATTTTGTTGAGAGATGAACAAAATAAAATAAAATTCGCTCAGACGACGAAAAAAAAGAATACAGTGTTTAATCTAAAAACAATAAACTTTAAGAAATAAAAAATATATAGTGTTAGGAAACTAGTAGTTAAGCTAGAGAAATAAAATAAAATAAAATAAAATATATGTTGGCCGAAAACTGAGGTGGAAAGCGGAAAAGATTAAATGACTTACAAGAAAATTCAAAAAGTCAAACAAAAAACGATTTCCGTTCAAAAAGTTTTTGAAAACGTTCCTTCAAATAAAGGGAACAAGTAAAACCTAAAGGTAAACTATAAATTGAACAAAAGAAAACCAATTCTGGTAAGACTTTTATGTCAGACCAGAAGAAAAATAAAAAGAGCGACCAAGACGAAGAGAAAACTGAAATAAAAAAAACTGTAAAAGAAAAAAAATCAAAAGTTCGATTCAAACAAAAAGAATAAAGTAAAAATAAGTGAAAATAACTTAAAATGTATTTTTGTTCAAAAAGTTCTTTGTAGGTAATATCCAAAGGATTCATTTTTCACGAAACGTCACTGGTCTTAAAAATGTCAAATTGCGTCGGAAACTTAGTCTTGTCACGTCTGACTCGAAACGGCTGTTATTTACTAAACCTCCCCACAAGGCAGGATGCGACACAAAGCTGGTTTTTACGTCGGGCGTTCCGATCCCGTAGGCACGGATAAAAATTCCCCGTAAATCCCGTATGCACGGGGTCGAGTTTGTCTACCTCCCCAGACGAGACTCTACCCTTCGGCATAGCATCAACTGGGTACATCTCTGCCTGAAGGCAGAGATTTCGACAATCCTGTCGCGAGCCTGGCCACGAAATGGCTAACTCGAAACAGCTTCTTCCTCCTACTTCTGACCTGAAGCTCTTTATAGTTATTGACTAGTTCATATAGTTACCGGGGATGTACTATTTACTCCACACTCCATACTTTTGAGATTAATACTTTTTATAAATATTTTATTTTTTATTAGTGTCTCCCCTCTCTTTCTGGAGAGTTTGCCAACGTACTTGACTTTGTAGATTTTCCGTTTTGGATCGACTTCCAATTCTTCAGTACGCTTTCTTTTTCTGGAACTTTTCATTGTCGGTTCCTCGACTTGTTGTGGTGAAGGCACGTCGAAGACATCATATAGTATTTTTTATCTGATCTTCCAGTGTTTCAGTTTTTCCATCGATGACCCTTTTTTTAGCCTTTTTTATGGTGCCTTTTATGGTCAAATCTTCTACCTTTTACCATATAAATCAACCCGATTCTTGCCGATATTATGACGTCTTCCCACGTTTGTCATCTTTATATGCTCTAAGGAAGACTTTATTGCCGATCCTGAAACGTTTGGTGCCGTTTTTGTTATCCATTCGTGTTATTTCGACTTGGTAATAACTCTGATTTTATATTTCTAGAAAGCATTCCTTCCGCCTGTGACATGCCTCGGTGTATCGGGGTTAGGTATAACACGGCAAACTCTCAGAACAATTTTAAATGCTTTCTCATTTACTTTCTTAAGACTTCCTTTCTTTTGAACGCTCTTTTGAACGTTCCCACAAACCATTCCGCTTGTTCATTCGACCTTCGGTGAGCAGCAGGGTCATAATATGCTCAATGGAGAGCATCTTACTAAAATCTTTGAATTCTTTACCCTATTCTTTAAAGTATCAATTTCCAGTAGATAATGTGATCCATTCATAGGACCTGCAAAATCTATATGTACTCTTGACCACGGCGTGTCTGTCTTTGGCCAAGGTTCTATCTTTGCGATAGGGAGTTTTGCTGCTAGAAAACAACCTCTCCAAGCTTTCACTATTGCTTCAATCACGAAACTTCTCATCGGAGATTTCCTTCTTGAAACACGAAGATATCCGCTATGGAAGTACTTCAATATTCGCTTCAGTAACACACTAGGTATTAAAACCGTTTGCCCGAAAATTACTACACCGTTGCATATCGAGTAAACGTTTAAGTCTGGATTTTGTTCTTTGTTACTTTCTTTCAATTGCTTTTTTATTTTCACAATAATGACGTAATTTTCCGCTTTTTTATCGTACTGCGGTGTACAAAATGTTTTTGTTTTTTTTCCATCTCGCTTTATAGTGATGTCCTCAAATGGTTCCACATTTTTAGGTGTTAATCATGATAATCCATTTGCATATCCTAATTCTTTAGACAGTTGGTACTCCATCAGAAAATATTAGTTTAATACGAGGCTACCCCAGCATTGTACTCTATTAGCTATAGACGTAGGTATTCCTTTCTTTGAACCATATATGGTTAACACAGTTTTGTGCTCTGTTTGCAACCTAAAATTTCTTCATTGAATAAATTTATGAAATTTCTTCACAGTAACTATAAATTCTAGAGCATCTTTTTCTATCTGGCTGTAATTTTTCTCTGCTGGTAGAGGCGAACGTAAAGCATGAGCGAAGGCTTTCATTTTACCGACATCGTATTTGTGTAAAATCACTGCTCCGGTACCGTACTCATTAGCATCTGACGCCACTATAATTTCTACTTTTGTATCGTAGTGTGCTAATGATAAATATGGCGTGAATCTTTTTTATTTCGTCAAACACCTTTTGACAGTTATCATTCCAGTTCCACTTTACTCTTTTTTTTAAGAAGATCGTTCAGTGAATCTCTCAAATTATGCATATTATGTAAATGTATTTGATAGTAATTAGCCTGTCTTAGAAAGTCTTGTAACGTAGTCACGTTTGTTGGTGGAGGCATATTTTTAATTGCACTTGCCCTCGACAGATCTGGTTGACGACCATTTTTATCAATAGTTTGATCACGGTATTTAATTTTCGGCAAAAACAATTCACATTTTCCTTCAAGCTTGAATTCGTATTCTCCTAGTTTTCCAAAATTGTTTTCCCATTCCCAATATGTTGTTCTTTTGATTAAAATATCATTCAGATACGCTACTGCAGAATCGTAATCATGGTATCCATAGCTTGTTGACAAGTAGCTGGTGCCACCTTCATAGCAAAAGGAAATCGGTTAAACTTATATAATCCTGTGTATTTATGGATGTTAATTCTGAACATTGATTTTCAATCTGGATTTGTAAATACGCTTCAAAAAGATTCAGCTTTGAAAGTATTCTTCCGCCGTTTAACTTCGAAAAAATCCTCTTGACTTGATAATGGGGAGTTATGTGTTTGTACACATGTGTTTAATCCTATCAAAAAATCCGTGCATATTACTATTCTTTTTCTTTACATGCACCGCTGCTTAATTTTTTCTATTATACCAATTCTTTCGAGTCTGTCCAACTCTACGCTGACTTGTTCCAATACTCTGAATGGTACGCTCCGTTTCTGCTTAAATATTGGCGTCGAAACTTTTTTTTACTTGAAATTTGTCTTGAATTTTGAACACCGACTCAGTTCATTTACAGAACACCCAGAAAACATTTTTGTAATTCTCCCTTCAGACTTTCGCTCTGATTATTTAAATTGGTCACTTGTCCACTTAGGTTTTTACAATAAATGTTTACCGGCAAATTCCAAAGTTCACGTAGTTTCATCCAGTCAGTACTGAATAAATTCGTAGCAATTTCAATACATAAGCTTTAGTTTTTACATGCTTATTACGGAATGGGACATTACAAGTCATTTCTCCCTCCACTCAAAAAAGAAATTCTCACCAGAAACAGAAATCGCGAGTTTGAAAGTCCTGTTTAATAAAGGCTTTCCAATTTCCTTCCATGTGATTCCACTGATTATTGAAATATCACTAACACTGTCCAGTATCATTTTCACACCCTCATTATTTATTTTCACATTCACAAATTTCATTGTTTTCTATGACAATTTCTTCCATTGAAATGCTGTGTACGAATTTCTTCCTGTGAGAATTTTTTCTTGGCTTGATCTTGCAGTGTGATTTTAAATGCTCCCCACTCTTGTAACAATCATTTGCATTTTTAAATGGACGGTCATTTCCAAGATGTAATTTTCGACATCAGAAACAAGGATTTATCTCCTTTTTGTAAATTTGTCCATTGCTTGTACCAATACAAATTCTTTTTACTGAATTTCTTCAGCATCGTGTTTCAGACTTTGAATTATCTGGCAATCGTCCACTATTTCTTGCAGTGTAATATTACCCTTTTGTTCAATTTTCGTTAAGATTTTTGCTTGCATTTCAGCATCTTTTTTAGCTGTTAAACCTTGAAGGAAAATTTATCTCTTTGAACAAATCTGAAGTCATCTGCTTCATTTCTGTTGTTGTTATTGTTGATTTCAACTGTCAAAGAAAATTTGCTCCATATTCGCAAGAATGTTTTTCCCTACACCCAAGAGGATTTTTTAACTAATGGGATTAAAAGTCTCATCGTCACCCAGATCCATATTTCCGAAGCAACAAGTATATATGTTTCCGTATTTGTTCACTCAGTATGAGTTCCCAAAATCCTTGTATCTCCAGTTACACCTCGTATGGGTTCCTGAATCCTCGTTTCTCTTGTAAGAGTTACGAATCCCGTCACAACGGTTATAAATCGCCTGAGTTTCAAATCCCTCGTCGCCATTGTTATAATGCGCGTTGTAGAGCTTATTATATAAGTAATGTTACATAAACTTGCAATGACGCCTTTATTAATTAATTAATTAATTAATTAATTAATCTAGAAGACTGACTCCAAATGGCTTCTTTCTCCTACCTCTGACCTGGAGCTCTTTACAGTGATGGACTAGTTCATATATTCACTGGGTGGGTACTATTTACCCCACACTGCCCTAAATACTACCATCCTAACCTCTTCAAGTCTAAGGTAAACTGATATCTACCCTTCAAATATATTTTTATTCAGTTATGATCATTTCATATGCAATTCCTTTTGGTTGCCTTTTTCAAATCTCTATGGAATTGCTTCCTTATATGGCAGACAAGCATTGAAAGCACAACACAGAGAGATTGACAAAAATCTGATCCGCAGTAGTTGCAGAGCTCTGAACTGAAACTAGAAACTGAAGAGTTTATCCAAGCGGTTTTTAATCTTGATCTGTGAACAAGAAGATATTTTAAGGAGTGGGACATATCCAAGGTTTCCTTTCAGTACATACCTATGCGTGGTGAAATCAGAGAGCAAAGTAACACCATCACGTTCAATTGATGATATTTTTTGGTCATACCATTTTTCTGTGGCGGGCACCTTGTAATATTGGCGTATCTTCGAATGCATGTATCGCCCTAGACTCTAATGCCGATTTTTCAATTCACTCACTGCTCGAGTATAACCGGATCGATTTTATATAATCAAAAGTTTCCTGGCAGAGATGCCAGAACGACACTTTGGATTGACTACATTCCTTAAAATATATTCATGATGAGGTATTTTCGATAGTTTTTTATCTTTAACTGCGAAGATAAATCCTTGTTTTTGGTTTCAATTCAAAGCTCTGTATCTAGCGATCGGGGAGATTTTGTCGATATTAAGATGTTGTGCTTGCAATGGATACTTGCCACGCAAAGGTTTTTCTTCCCACTACGTTTTTAGACTGATTAGGTAATTAATTATTTGCTTTGTTTGATGTTTTTAGCGCCTTTCTTGGCATTTTATCTTCTATTTCATCTTGATCGTTTAGTTTGTTTGATATTTTCGCTTTCTCTAATTATTTAGTTTTTAGTTGGTTCCTGCTAGGAACCATTCTTTAGAATCCTGGCATTCATTAGTTCCAGATATTCTTCAAGCTTTACGTGATATTGTTTTATATGAATTCTAATTGAATCAAGGTATTCTGCCCCAGTTATCGTAGTTACATACACACGATCAACAGCTGTTTTACTGGGATCATTTTACATATGGTTAGAATTATTCTGATATTTCTTTCTATTCCCCCACTTTTTCAAGATTCCAATTCATCACATTAAAATAATATGTAAAAACTATTACTAAGGGCTTACTATCACCAAACCTATCTTGCGCATTTAATCTAGATTTGAAGTTTACGACAATAAAGTGTATGGGGGGAGTTCAGATTTGGTTATTAATCTTTTACTCGTTTAAAACTTTCTTATTTTCTGATCTATTGCTTCATCGTTTGCCTTTTTATATATTTAAAGATATTTGTGCACTTTTTATCGAGTTCCCGAATCACGGTTTCATTATCAAGTTTTATAGTCATCGTCTGTACCAGTTAGCACAATTGTTTTTCAACACCCGCAAGGACACCGAGATTAGCTAACCGCCCTAGTATACTGGCATCCTAGGATACGAGTGGCCAGCCAGCCGCCCATCCACATAGTATTAAGTAGATTATCATTTTTGGAAAACGGTTTCAAATCAGACACGAAGAGCAGATGATTTATAAACTTATGAAATAAGCGCTATCCATGGCCTGTGTTTTTTATTTGAGCGAAATTTAAATTCAATACACGAACTAATACGACTGAAAGAGAGTCGCTGTAAAATATTCCACGGGTCTCTAAGTTTCAAAATTATGACGGTCGGAATTTTAACTCGGATTCCACTTTTTTGTACCTGGTATTAAATAAATTTATAGGAGCGGAACAAATGCTTATTAATTCGAGTGGTTTTATTATGTAATTATGCGGGACATTATCAAAAGATCTTTTCTTATTGTCTACTTATGCATGGTCATTATTTTATTTCAAACGCCTGTTTCCCGGCAGGATTTTATTGATAAACAAACGAACTCAGTAACATTTTACATCTTTCTTTTTTTTACTCTTCAGGGATAAATGTTATTAGTTTCAATGGAATGGATGCATTCTTTCACTTAAAATCGATGTGCAGTGTCTATGTTGTGGATAATACATGTGATTGATTAGTAATTTGTGGGAATGGTAACGTTATCAATTTGGCGGAATAAATAATGTCTTGGATCTGTTATTCTAGGTTTTACCTTAGGTTTTTAATAGGATTAAAAAAACAGACCTGCTAATGGTTTGTGCATAGATGGACAAACATTTAACCAGAAATTAGGTACCTTATCCGTACGGAATTTCATATTTTTATTTTGGGCAGAGCTTTCTGTATTTCTTTAGTGTCTTTATTTTTCCATTTTCTGTTATCTATTTCTCTATATTTCTCTTTTCAGAGTTCTTCATCAATTCTGAGTTTTTCTTTCGTTCGTTTCCTTTTCCGCCATATCTTTTTTCAGAAATGTCTTTCTAAATTTTATGGCGTTCTTTTCTAAAGGCTTCCTTAGGCTCTTCATCTCACTCTAGAACGTTTTGCTCTTAGTCTTGAAAATTTTGTTTTATTTACAAACTAGCAGTAAAGTACGGCGTTGGTCGGGGTTTTATGCAGTTAAATTGATTTGGGGTTTGAATTATTGAACTGGCAGCAAAATCAATGAGATCAAGGGCAACCGGTTGCAATAGGTGGCTGCTGTGTTGTTGCTCCGTGCTTACCCGAAGACTGCCACCCGTTCATAATCGGTCAAGATTTTTAATTCTGGCAATGTAAAATAGTGATTGCGTTTTCACTGTAGGACTCGCTTAACATATCGGCGTCGACGGTCGGCAAAGCTGCTCTACTCCAGTTTGCACACGTTCGCCTACCCGACCCTACTTAAGTACGGCTTGCTTAATCTTGTTGGAAAACCCTTGACCCAGTGGTGAATTTGTGTCCATTCCTTTTTTTGTCATAAGTCTGGAGTATCCATTTATGTCCGTGAATGATTTGACTTCATTTCCTATGGTAAGATGAAACCCTTCCCCCCGGGAAACTGAGCGGACGAACGCACGTGACTCCACCCGCACACACTCGGTAATTGTCGCGGCGCACGAACAAGGTCATAACAGCTGCATGTAGGGGCCAATAGTTGTGTTAAACGCAATGGTTTGTGAACTGGGAGTACTGGGAGTAGCTGTTGTTGTCGGTTTTACTGCGGACGTTACGGTTTTGCGAAAAACCCAGTAAAGGAATGGAGCTTGCAACGCAGCATTTGGCCTTCTGTAAAGTTTGAAGTGTTGTACCGTAGAAGTTACTGGTAGACAGAGCTACAATGAAGCACCCACAGAAATCGCTGTTCATAATAGACGCTGGCTCAATAAGTAAGCGAAATACTCAGAACTTATTGCCAACTGGCCAGCACTCATGTTTCAGCCTATTGAATCGACGCTTGAAGTAGCCGCAGAGAGTAGTGAGGGTGGGCATTGTGCATCTCAACTGAAAGTGCCAACCGTTGTGTCAACATCTATGCGTCGCTGACCTCATCGAATACTGCTCTGAATGCCCTGAATTGTGTGGCCCTGCTCAACTATACCCCTCCAACCCTGTGAGCATATGCAATTGTATGATTCGGTGTTGAGTCTAAAGCATCGGGTAGAGCACACAGTAGCGTAAATATGTGTTGCCTTAGTGCATCACAGTATGAGCCTGAAGTACCACCAGCAGCCAATTGTAGGTGACGGGAATTTTGGAGTTGGAAATAAGTCAACCTCTAAGTATGTCTTGAATCATCTCTTTTTTTAAATGGATTTACCACCGTTTAAGCTGACTTCAGCAAACACAAAAGCACACAACGGTATACGCAACACAGGCTGAGTGAAAGATGGCGATGGCACTACCGCAAACAGGTCAACAGGTAGGTGTGTGAGAAGCAAGGCGGAGACGGAATTAACTGGCTGGCCCCAGAAGGATTCCACCATGTCAACTCCCTGCAGCAGACAAATTGTACAGGTGTAGATTAATTCAATAGGCGAAACCTGGCTAAGGCCAGTACAGAGATACCAAACTAATCCCACGAAGGTGAAGAGTGATGTTTGTGATGCGTTTCATGTAGCACTGCCTGTGATCAACTATATGACGGAACTGAACACTGAAACCTAGGGAAAGCGCATGTCATTGCAAGCTCCCTGTAGCGCTCAGCTATTCAAAAATGTTGGGAATGGATGCAGCATCAGCGATGCATTTTCCTGGGGAGGGGTCGCTTAACACAATTATTGATGCCTCCACAGCGTAGATGGTAGTGGTGTAAAGGAGATGACAGTGGCAATAGACGGGAGGGTTTGACAGAAAACGCAAGTAGCCATGCGAATACGCCGAAGACAGGTGGAAGGAAGTGTTTATCTGGCGCGGTGTAGTAACAATAGGACACAAATTTCACGGACGTCTGTAAGGCAGTCAGGCTGTGAAGGTGTGGTAAGAGGGAAAACTTCTCTTGGGAATCAGAGCGTTGCGTGGCGGTCTGTACTGTCGCCGACGGTTTACACAGTCCTGAAGAGCCACAGCCTATGTCCCATCAACCTACAGAACCTCCTTGTAAACGACATTTTTTGTAGAACCCCTGGAAGTGAAGACGAATATGTCTTCACTTCTACCTACACGCGAACAGCCTACGTAAACCTGGCCGTGGAAAAAACACTGCTCTCCAAGGTGAATTCCCGGGACATGTAGTGTTTGGCCCTGTGATTTATTAATAGACATTGCAAAGCAAAATCTGACGGGGCACATCTGAACCCGACGTAGATAGATGCATGCGTGGTATGAATACAGTTTCCCCCCTTCCGCAACCGGTAAGAATTGTCGCTTCAATTAAATTTGGTGCAAAAAACTTAACCACCATGCGTGTACCATTGCAATGTTTCGGGGGAACCAGGTAACGCAAAAGCATAATGGGCGCGCCCATTTGCAGTTTCAGTGTGTGAGGCGGAAGCCTCGCCGGTTCTAAGGAATTCAGAAGTTCGACCGGGTAGTCCGTAAGGTTGTCCGGGTCGGGCGTCCTGTCGATGGATTTGTAGATGTAATCGTCCCCGGGAATGCACTGCAGGAGTTGCTCATTAATGCTAGTAACTGTTGTGTTTTTTGGAGCAAGAACAGCTCTTTCAGAGAGCCACTCAAGGTCACAGTAGTTGGCACTAAGATGCGGAAAGACGGCATATCTGAGCTGTTGATGTGTGCCAACAACTGAACACAGTGTTCCCACGTTAATCTAGCCTTCTGCGCCTGAAGGCGTTCGGCCCGCCCCGATGGCTAGAAGGCCCCTTGAAAAATCAGCGGACCCGTTGTCCCCAGTAGTATGAGCGCGCATATTGGTGGTCAGGTGCAATGACTGGACATGGGCCCAGAGGTTAGACGACTTAAGGCACGCACGAACAACATCGGCCCTTTTCCTTTTAGGAATGACAGGCAGGGTTTGTCGAAAGTCACCTGACAGAAGGAAAGTCAAGCCACCCATGAGAGCAATGGAGTCCCTAATGTCTTGAAGGGACTTATTCAACGCCTCGAGTGCTTGTTTGTGAGCCATAGTGCACACGTCCCACACTCCGAGTTTACAACGTCTTAATACGTCAGCCTGACCCGAATCTTTTGAAATGCTGCAATTTGGAATTTCGGGCTTGGCAAGGTCAAGCGGAAGTCTAAACATAGAGTGCGCCGTCCATCCTCCCGGCAGCAATGTGGCCGCAATCCCGGATGAAGCAACAGCCAGCGCGATGTTTCCGTGCCACCTGATTTCAGCTAGAATTAGTTTTGTAACGAACGTCTTCCGGGTGCCACCGGTGCATCTAGGAAGAAGATGCCACTGCGCTGTTGTCGGACGGCGTCAATCACCGTGGTGTAAACTGTTCTTTGTTCTGGTAGTAGGCGTAATTCATTCTATCGGACATAGCGGTCGAGGTCATCAGTGCAATAAGACGTTTCGCGCAGTATTTCTGGTGATAAGTCGGCGGTGCCATCCCGCACTGGCGGAGGTAACTCGTAGTTAGCGCAGTTCCACCCATTTCAAGAGCAATGTCTTCAACCTGAATGCGCGCCCTATTGTAAATAAGGTCCGTGTAACCCAACTCGGCTGACGGACATTGCTGTTGTGCCGCGTACAAATGTCTCCCGACATGAAGTCTTCGTACTTAGCCCATAAAGCAGGGGGGGATTCACTTCTTTCGCATCTTACTATCAAGATCGCGAATAAGGATCGAAGGGTCGCAGGTGCCTGTAAGAGAGCTCCCGCTGCCATGGCAACATTCCATTGAGAATCATCCTCCAAAAGTCCACGTTTAAGGCAAGCCTCCCGGTAGGAGTTGCACACAACGCTGTCAGCAGTGCGAATGGCCTCGAAACTTGTCGGACCAACAACCTCATGAAGCAGAAGCCGGAGGAAGAAGCACTCCTGCTGATTTGGTGACACAGTGTAGACCCGACCAGCGCAGGTGTCAAACTTAATGCGGGGGTAACCGTCAACGCTCTGACCAAACTTCCTGAGACTCCAAATATTTTTCGCCCAAACATAGTATGATGGAACTTGTGGATATAGCAAAGTTCGAGCGAACTCGACATGAATGCACAAATTAAAAAAGGCTGTTAGGGTTGAGTCTTTCGGCTTTTCGGCGATAGCTACCGCAGTTCGTTCAGTGAAATAAATCCGCTGTCCGTTCTCTAAATGCACTGCCAGCTGTACGATTTCTGGATGCCTCTGGTGAATTGCGAAGCCGAAAACGCGCCAAAAAGCCTCATTGCTGCTGAGGTACCGCCCAGCCAAGTACTGCGAAACTTCGTCTCGGCTGTTGCCCCCCCCCCTTGAACATGGTGGCATCGCTGCCCTTGTTAACGTACTTACATATATATTTAATGGAGCGGACGGAATTGCAGAACTCAACGTTTATATGAGCATTGAATATTTTTAGAAGGGGACCACCCAAATGTTGTCAACACGGTGCCCCCCAACTTGCATCGTTCACCCGCTCCTGGCCGGAGCCCTTCGCCGGTACAAAGGATATCCGTCCCCACCGGTTTGCGTCTCATCAACAATTGTCTTAGGAAACCCCTTAGAGCACGGTGCGCCGTTTTGACAGCAGGGGCATGCCTCGTAGCCTGGACCGCACGGACCATATGGGATCTCACAGCCTCGAATGGTCCCTGTCCTCATCCGGATCTGGAATTTCGGCAGAAATGACGCTGTCAATTTGACTGGCGTCAATTTTTGCAGAAAGCCAAATGAGTATGTGGACATGGGGTAGTCCCCTTTTTTGCCACTCTACAGTGTACATGTCACATCTAACATGCCCCAAAATCTCCCCTTTCACTATTAAGTCCATAGGTTTTCCCAGTTTTAAGCGGAATACGCGGGCGGTAATGTCATTTCTGTGAGTGTAATCCTGTCCGGGTAGGAGTTCACGCGTTATCTCAACCCATTTGGGGTTGCAGGTAAACGTTATAAATAAGTCTGGCCGCCCATATTGCCTAACGTATATCATAGCGTCCTGCGTGCGTTCATACATGTAACGCCCCCCTCCCCCAGTGTAGATAGAGGGCAGAATGCACAGTTTCCCTAGGTCGCTGGGATTGACTTCATTTCGAACGCTGTCGCGTAAGTGTACGTAGGAGTCTGAGAGCAGCTGTTTCTGATGATTCCGTATAAAACACAGCCTCTCCGATTCCATCTTAGCGGCCATATCAACCGCAAACTGGTGGAAAAGCTCCCTGCTTCTATGAAGTAGGTTGAAGTCTCCGTCCCTAACCATGAAACGGTATGAATAGAAGGCCTTGCACGATAAGGCTTTGGAAGACGTCGTAGGTTGGTCGTCGGGAGTATGAAGGGGAATGCCGAAGTGGTAGCCATCGCCACCATAAGGGAAAAGTAAAAAGTACTGCAATGCGTCATATGATCGATGGGTCTCTGAAATCCTGCGAAGAACGCCGCCTCTTGATTTAAGGACAATATCATGAGTGAAGTCTTGCTCCCCATGTATAATAGCGGCCACTTCGTTGCACGCAGGAGCATTGTAGCGGCGTTAGTGTTCATCATGAGGCCATTTGTCGGCGTCAATTACAATGCTGAAGGAAGAAAAGGGAGCATTTTCCAAAGCATATTTGAAACTGCGAATGTAGCTGTTAACCTCGTGAAGCATGGCCTGAAGTAGTAGTATGACGTCCCTGCGAGGAACTCTTCCCGACGGCGGCAAAATACCAATCCGGGTTTCGGTCTGTAGGTTGTAGTCTGAAATAAAGTACAGTTGAAGTACGTAGAGGTCTCCTTAGGCAGGAGAGACCCAATTCGGTGGTATAGCTGCCCTGTACTTTGAAAGTGGACATCCAACCCTCTTCTCGAAACACCTGAGCCCCACGTGAGTTGTATTGTTTTAAGGAAGTGGTTGGAGTCAGGATGGGAGCCCGCTATTAGTCCCCTCAACGGTGTAGGTGGTTCATGCAGAGGTGGCAGGTTCCCCGGCCCATTTTCGGGCGTTGCAGAATTGGTAAATTGATGTCCTCACGCGTATTTAAGTTAATGCCGGGGTCGTAATTGAAAGCCAAGAAAGACCAAAAAGAGCTAGTGGGAAAGGTAACACCACGGGCGGCCGCAAGGCGCTGAAGCTCGCCGTCGAGGCGTATGCAGCGAGCTTGGGGCGTTTGAGATAAGCGCACATCAGCCATGTTTGTAGTAGTCCGTGAAAGTCTGTTTGCCCTTGTCTGTGGGCCCTCGGAGTTTCTGGCAGCAGAAGTCGCTGCAGCTTTGCGGAGATTGTGGATTGCCCGCTGCAGCTCTGTCTCGCACTCCCCCGACCTAGCTGTTGCAGCAGCGTCCCTGGATTTACAGGAACGCCTGCGGTAAAATGTTTCAGCTGCCCTCGACCTGGCAGTGGTGGCAGCATTCGTAGCATTTCGAACAGACCTATGGATCGGTGTCTCAGCAGCCCCATCGGTCGCTGTTGTAGCAGCGACCCTGGATTGACGAGCGCGCCGGCGGGCAGGTATCTCTACTACCCTCGAGCTGGCAGTGGTGGCAGCATTCGTAGCACTTCGCAAAGACCTACGAAGCGGTGTCTCATCAATCCTAGCGCTCGCTGTTGCAGCAGTGTCCTGGATTGACAGGCGCGCCTATGGTCAACTGTCTCTATTGCCCTTGAGTTCGCGTTGGCAGCAGCGTTTCTTACGTTACGAAGAAGCCTTTGATGATGAGTCTTGGAAGCCCGAGATGCAGAGGCAGTTGCTGCAGCCTGTGCGTTCATTCTCGACCGTTGTGTATTCTTGAGCCTTGATCGCAACGAAGCCCTGCTGGCAGCTTTCTCAGCCAAGTAGGTGGCACGCTCCTCTTGTAACTGCGAGGCCTGCGTGAGGGCGCTGCGTTGAGCGACCTGTGATAGTCGCATTGTAGCCTGCTCCTGGGACTCGCGGGCCCTTCTTGCCTTCATAGCGGACGCTCTTGCAGACCGAAGGCTAAGGGAAAAGCGATGCTAGTAGTGGTTGATTAGGGTTGCTCAATTGCAGGAGTACAAAATCTAACTTAGTATCGCAAAGAGTGAGCCAGAATCGGGAAGGCAGGTATTTAAGTAAAACAGCTGAATAAATTGTTTATGGTTGTTGGGAAAATGTAGTTAAACAGACAAACGGAAAACAAAAACATAAGAAACAACTTGCGGTAGGAGAAATGATCAGTTGAAGGAGCCTATCGTATCAACCGGATGGCGGCGTAACAGGAGCAGAAGTGAGACTTTTGTCCCACAGCTGTGCACAGCAGGTTCAAATGCAAAGTATTACTGGCCAATCGGTTGTGCCAATCAGCGAGCGTCCTAGGGTCTCGAACACCAACCAGCGACCGCGTACTGCGCTCAGCCAATGAGATACCGCTATGTGAAGCATGGTCACGCGTATATGAATAACAATCAGCTGTAGAGTCTGTAGTGTAGACGTCTCAGTTGAACATACGTTTGATTGGTGTATTCGCAAATTCCGATGAAGACATGATTGTATCGACTTCCCTCATGTATTAGTTGGTCACAAAGGAGCTAACAGGACAAAAGTTTTTAATTGTCACGACTAAAGCCGATAAAGTTAATCAAAATCCCAAGCAAGTTGCGAAAAACATCGCCGATATTGAAACCAGTATTGAAAACGAAAGTCAGTACCTCAATACTGTCGGTAAATACTATGCTCAACGGGAATTTTGCTGAAATCTTTTTGCCATTATCGAAAAATATAGCTAAAAATCAGCTAAAGTGGACTTGAATCGGATGTCCCAAAGTGATCGATTGTATTGAATTTTTCCAGTAATTGATATCGATATTGAAAATGAATGTCAATACCTCATAACCGTTGATAAAAACTATGCTCAACGGAATTTTGGTGGAAAAATATAGCCCAAAATCAGGATTTAAATTGGAAGTCAAAAGTGGCATGATGTTATCGATTTTTTCCGATAATTGATACCAATATTAAAGAAAAAGGTCAGCAACTAATAACTGTTGATAAAACTAATGCTCAACATGATTTTCGTGAAAATTCCTTGCAGTTTGCGAAAAACAGAGCCAAAAATCAGCTATATTGGATTTGAATTGGATGTCCCATTTTATCGATTTTTTTCCGATAACTGATATCAATTGTTAAAAACAAAGAACAGCACCTCAAAACTATAAGTAAGGACATTGCTCAACGTGAGTTTGGTGGATATCACTTCTAATTTGTGAAAACTATCACTGAAAAACTGATGAATTTTTTTTCGAATCAATATTCGATCCCCCATCGGTTTTATCGATTCTTTCCAAAGTCGGAGGAACAATTGTAAAATCCGAAAACGTCATGTACGAATGCCGTAAATTTCCGATCTTTGTGTGAATTTTCATGCGAGTCGAACGAATGGTTTGCTCAGGATGAGGTAATAAGGTAACAGACAGACACACACACTAACAGAATGCCATTTATAGATACAGAAACGTTTTTCTTCTATGTCCTCGTTTTTATATTTTTAGTTGGATACATTATTATACGAACCTTTTTTAATGATGCCAAGGCAAAAAAGCAACTAAGACGCAAGAGTTTACTGAGAGTGAAAGAAAAAGAGAAAACGTTAGTGTTGAGTCTTGACTCATTGTTGAATCTCGCCTAATGCATGGAATAATAATGCAACACAAAATGTACTTAGAACAAGAATGTATTATAACAAGAAAGTGTACACAATAAGTACATATAGTATTTCTGTATATTTCTGGGAAGACGTTCCTGGAGAATGTGTTGACTAGTCGCAGTCGATCAGAGTCTCTAGTTGGATCTCGTGATTCCTCTCCTCGTCTTCCGGTACCAACCATTATTTATATGGTTGGTAGTCACCTATGCAGATTAGGTGGATCCTACACAACAGTTAGTTAGGAGGAAGGAAAGTAAAAGAACAGAAGATGGCGATTGACGTTGTATTTAAATTTTTGAAGATCGTAGTTTATAGGAACACAAGAAGCTATAAGAGACTTCCACGTGTGAGAAATGCTGGACAAGAAACTATTAGAATAGAACTTAGTTACATTTAGCAATTTCAACTGTAAAATGATGAGACCTAACTGCCAATCTAGTACTACACTTGCATTCATGAAGTCGACGCAGCAAATAGGAAAGCTCATTAAAACAACTGATATGTCATTTTCTTCTATTATATTTAAGTTTCATTTTTAAACATTTTCTGTTTTTCCCTTTTATAGATTTGACATATTTAGTGTCATATTTGTGAATTCTTCAACGTATTTCTCTTTTTCAGAACTTTTATTGTTATGCAGGGTGTTTGCATTATGTTATCGCCACAGCAGCAGAATATAATTTTCGCCGTATTTCTATTGTTTTATTCACATTCATTCATTTTGTCGTTTCTGATTCTTTTTTAGACGGATTTTCACCCATATCCCTTTCCTTTTCATCACAATTTATTATATCAACTTGTATTCTTGCATCTTCTGCATTTTCAATTTTATTATTCACTAATTATAGTTCATTATTCAGGTAAATTGAAGCCTTTTCTTCGAAGTTATCAAGCTCTTTAGCACTTTCCCGATTTCTTAAAATGTTCCTATTGACATTGTCGTAGTCATTCTTTTTTAGTTTTATTGACGCCATCTTGTTTTCTATGAAGTTCAAAGACTTTCTTGCCCATATTCTATGTTTCAATGAATGTTAACACTGTACTTTGAAGGATTGTATACATCAGTGTAGAATGTTGGCATAACTAGCGTATTATCTTCTCTTAGCCCATTGTACTAGAATTTTCTTTTTTTCTTTTTTTTTTGGCTATTAGTAGAGATTTGTTGAAATAAAACATTATTTTAGAATGGTCAGCTAACGTCCATTTTGTAAGAACATTACCAGTAATATAGTTTTCGACCCCAGACTGTTTTTACGACACTTGGTAAATCGTGCGATAGTTGACCAAAGGAAGAAGTTTTTGTTTGTTCCGTTAATAATGTTAAGTCTTCTATTTCAATCTTTCTATCAAGAGGGGTTTAACACGAGATATCAAACTTTTTAAATTACAATTCATTGTAATGATATCTATCTATCTATCTATCTATCTATCTATCTATATATATATATATATATATATATATATAAATATATATATATATATATATATATATATATAGATAGATAGATATATATATATATATATATATATATATATATATATATATACATATATATATATATATATATATATATAATTACGTTCACATAGCCTGAATATTGCGTTTTATTGATAATTCATATCTGATTCCCTTTTTTCTCTTTTCAAGCTGGTTCATTTTGTTTGTTGTTTGATCTTTTCTTTGTCTTGTCACCAAGCTTCCCAGTAGATGGTAAAGCTGTTCCGTATATAACATTATTATCTTCTGTGATGTTTCCCAATAGTTTGTACGTTAATGTTTGTAGTGCAGCGTTATATGTTCACCCAATGTGTTTATTGGACTTTGACATATGGATTTTGGAGAGTTGGTCGTTGCCTGATATTTGGATGCGAGTTACTCTGCTGAGTATTTTAATGATGTATTTTTTCGCTTCAGTGATTTCACCACTGTTGTTTTCAAGAAATTCTGTCCTAATATTCACTATATGATAACAGCAAAAATTGCAATATGAGCGCTGGTAAAATTGGTTGGTGAAGACATTAAGATTATAAGTCCTAGAAATTCATACACAGATGTCCTTAAGGACGCAGGCCACAGTAGATAAAGGCGTTTGGTTAGATCCAGTGACAGGACCCAATGAATTGTGAGTTCAATACCTGGTTAAGGCAGTGGAGAACTTGGAGAACTTGGAGAGGTGAATTAACAGGATATAACTGATAACTGACATCCATTAGACATGGCACGTGGAACTAGAATAGTCTACCCCAGCGAGCGAAATTAAGGGTTCAGTTCGACATTCCAACCACCCGAAGAAGGCCGGACTGTACAACGGCCGAAACGCTGTAATAAATATGGCAACAAAGATGAGGACAATAGTCCGAATAATGTAAATAGTGTACATAATACCTCATCTCAGAAATATAGACAGTGTCCTAATGTTGTTTGACTCATCTTCAGTGACATAATATGAATAACTGGAGTTTATATCGCCAGTAGATTCTTCGGTTTTATTTCCTGGGAAATTATTATTTTGTATCTCATTTATTTTAGTTTTTACCTCATCTTCTGTCATATTATTTATTTCCACTCTCATCTCTTTATTGTTTCAGTCATATGTTATTGTATTCTGTCTTATATTTGGTTTTATCTTATCTATTTCTGCATTTGAGTGTCTTTATTTCGCACGATGTCCCTGTGGCCATTGGCAAACATGCTTGGCTGTCGTGCTAGGGCCTTATTCCAGTTCCTACCACAGTTCTCCATATTTGGTGTGTTTGATCCGTGGTGTTCTTTTGCGGATGTTCGAGCGCGCGCCGAAAAAGGATGTCATGACTTGTTGATACTCTTCGTGAGGTCATTTCGTTCACTTTCTTTTTATAAATGGATTTTGCATTGAGTCACCTGGTCCAAGGTTGAAAATCGTCCGGTTTTAGTGACCGGGTGTCTCAGTTGTTGGAAGAGTTTGTTCCAGTGACGAATTCTTCGGCCCCGGACTGGTTCCTCTCCTAGGGACGCGGCCGTTGTTGAACCGTGTAATGGCCGGTTCGGTATGAGTATTTATTTGTAAGCATTGAGACTGTTGATCTCTTGTTTCTTGCTTTTTATCCTTGATCGCCAAGGGGTCATTTAGTTCAAGATACCAGTCCTAGGACAAATGTCCACCAAGACTAAAGAGCTCGTCCAGCCCATGAAACAGGGGAATTATATTCAGAAGTGCAGGTTTCCAGAGTTCTTCATCTAGTATCTGCATTCAGGCAGGTAACATAGGCATATGGAAATAGTATTGACTATAATAAGTTTTAACTTATTATAATTCGCAATAGCCATTACTAGATAAAAGGTCAGAGGTGAATTTACATTGGGCGTTGTCATGAATTTTTTCTTTTTTAAAATTTAAAAATTAAAGTAAAATAACGTGAAATAAACTTAAATAAAATAAAATTAAAAAAGAAAAATGTAATTTCAAATTAATTGTATAAAAATTTACACAGCTTACATATAAAAGAGACTTCTTCGACGAAAAGTCGAAGACCTGTACAACTTACTGACGCCAATAAGAGTGATAATAATCAAACTCTATATGGTAGATCACCCCCTACAGGGGTTGCGGAAGGGTCATTATTATTATTATTTTTATTTTCTTTGATACACATTTCTTTCCGGGTCCCGCCCAGGGACCTAAGTTTAGAAATGGCATCATGACACTTTCCACTGCAAAGAAAGAAAAAAAATAATTACATAGATAAAGCCCTTCGTAAAGTGTGGACTGTACTTGTCAGAACAATTGTTTGTATCTCTTTGAGGCATGGACTTCCAGAGATACCTTCAATTAGCCTACTGGAATCTTTTCCAACTATTCCAAGGGCTCCAACTACAACAGGGATTGTTGATGTTCCCATGTGCCACATTTTTGAGATTTCTATTTCAAGGTCCTTGTATTTTGACAGTTTTTCGAATATCTTCAAAGATACATTGCAGTAGGGACTGCCATATCAATAAGAGGCACTTATTTTGTTTGTGGTCTTTAATAACAATGTCTGGGTGGTTGGCTTTGATTGTTCTGTCAGTGTGTATTGTGTAGTCCCATAGAATTGTAACAGGTCCTATCTCCGTAACCGGGTCTGGGTGGTGTTCGTACCAGTTTCTTTCAGTTTCCTTCCCGTTGGAGTTGCAAATTTTCCAGTGCAGATATTGGCCCACTCTGTCATGCTGGGTTTTATATTCAGTGGGTGCCAATATCGTGCAACCTGGTACAAGATGATCAATGGTTTCTGGATATTTATCACAGAATCTGCATTTTGAGCTAACACAGTATTTTAGTATGTGTGCTTGATAATTCCTAGTTAACAAGCATTGGTCCAGTGCAGCAAGGATAAAACCTTCAGTTTCACCTTTCAACCCTGCACTACGTAGCCACTTATTATTATTATTATTATTATTATTATTATTATTATTATTATTAATTCCTTTGATTTCCGGTGTGCACTCATTTCCTTCCGTATTCCAACCAGAGACCTAAGGTTGGAAATGACATTTTGCATTGAGCACTTTTGTAAAACAAACAACACCAAAAAAAACTAAGATCACACGCATTTTACACAGGTAAAACTCTTCGTAAGGTGTGCGCTGTGTACCTGTGAATATAATGTTTTGTATTTCTTTAAGGTATCGGCTACCAGAAATCCCTTCAATGAGTCTATCGGACTTTTTTCCCAATCAATCCAAGAATATCAACTACAACTGGAATTATTGATGTCCTCATGTGCCACATTTTGAGATTTTCACTTCAAGATCCTTGTATTTTGATAGTTATTTTTTAAGTTATTCAAAGATATTATTACAATCTATAGGGATTGCTATGTCAACAGGAAAGCACCTGTTTTTGTGGTCTGTGATCACGATGTCTGGGCGATTAGCTTTGCTTGGTCTGTCTGTGTGGATTGTAAAGTCCTATGAAATTGTTACAGATCCTATCTCGGTAACCAGCTTGTGGCTGGGGTTCAGACCAATTTTGGGTAGTTTCCTTTCCTTAAAAGTGGCATATTTTCAAGTTCTGATATTGGTCCACTCTAGCAAGCTCTATTTATTCGGTGGGAAATTACTACTATTACTCATTATTATTATTATTAGTAGTAGTAGTAGTAGTAGTAGTAGTAGTAGTAGTAGTAGTAGAAGTCTGCCGTTGCATGTTCTTACCAGGTATATAGTAGTTACCGTTGGGAACTGAGTGAAGTAATATTTCCTCAAATCTCCAGCACCCTTCTCAGTATTCTTGTGCGACCCATTAGCACCATTATTATTATTATTATTATTATTATTATTGTTGTTGTTGTTGTTTTTGTCGTATTCACCACATTTTCGCGTCGTTCTGATTGTTCTCGATGGAGATTAAGGCATATGTCGTCAATATTCCAGCCCCCTCATCGGTAATCTAAGTGATTTTAGTAATGTGATCTGTTCACTAGACTGTTCGAGCAATCTAGTTCCACATGTTTTTAATGGATGTCAATTGTCACTTATCTCTTTTTAATTCCCCTATCCAAGTTCTCCACGGGTATTGAACTCACACTCTTTGGGTCCTGTCACTGGATCTAACTAACGCCTTTATCCACTGTGCCATGTGTCCTTGAGGACATCTGTGTATGAATTTCTGGGTATTATAAACCTAATGTCATCAGCAATCATTTTTACCAGTGCTCATGTTGCAATTTTTGCTGTTATCATTGAATGTTCTTTTATCAGAGATCATATTGCAAAATGTTTTTGTGATTATCGCTTTTCTCTGGCACTCCTTATTACTGGCTCCCATATTGCATTCATTTCTATGCTTGGTCGGCTCAGGAAATTTTTGTGGCCTAGCATATGTGCTGATTCCTTAAGTTTACGAATTTTCCAATATATATAGACAGATATTGTTTAAATTAGTTTGAATATAATTTGTTCTAATACAAAGAGATTCCGTGTCAAGTGTTTTTTTATTTCATCTCCAATTCCTTTTGGTTGCCTCTTGAAATCATCATGGGTTTGTTTCCTTCTTAGTTTTGTCTTGATATTTGGGAATTTTTGATCCAGAATTTTGTATGTGGTTATTATTTTTTATTGTTCTAGTTACTTGATAGGAGAAGACTATGTCTTTTTTATGAGTCTGGATAAATGTTAATTAGTACTATATCATTATATAGACTTTAAAATTTAACGGTTTCCTTTTTGATTTTTCTGATTAAGTTAATGATTGAATAAGCTCATCGCGAGTTCTACGACGATAAAATATCCATAGAAATTCACCAACTTTAGCAAAGTAATGCAATAACTCTCAAAAATATAAATAATTTAAATATAATATAAATATTTCAATAATTAAGTGGTTCAGTTTCACGAAAGCAGACATTAAGCACTTCCATCTTTCTTTCTGTCTTTCATTTTCTCATTGAAACCATATAATTTCTCTGTTATGTATTTTCCGTTTTGCCACGCGATTTAAATGGAATAGTCCATTATTTATGAGATATTGGTAGGAGAATTTAAACACTTCTATCTTTCTTTTTTTTTCTTTTTTTCTTTCTGTTTTTCTTTTATTTTCTCACTGAAACCAAGTAGTGTCTCTGATATACTTTTCCGTCTTTCCCCGAAATCAAAACGAAATCGTCCATTATTTATTTATAAAGTAATTGCAAGGCGTAGAGGCCGTACTAAGAGATGGACAAGCAGAATCATAAAGAGATAACCACGTTACAAAAGTATTTCTTTGACAAAAGTATAAAAGGTCGCCTTTTTAGGCATTTTCCCAAAGACTAATTTTACAGTAATTTTAAATATCTGTCTATATTTCTGATATGAGGTATTGTAATTATTTATATTATTTACATCAATGGCCGAATAGATAAAACCTTGGTGAGTTATCAAGAGAAATTAAGTGAAACTGAGATATCTATAGTTAAAACAATTTACCTCCGTGGAATACATAAAGGGTTTCGAAATTCCAACAAATATCACCTGAAGAAGGCCGGAGCGTACAACAACCCAAACGTCGTGAATATGGCAATAAAGATGGGTGTAAATAATTTAAAATATGTTTTACATTGTGAGTTATTCACGCCCTTCCTATTTTCGAATTCCCGGCCTATTGATCTGTATTTATATGGGAAAATCAATTATTTTCAAATTGATTGAAAGACATTCTTAGTCTGACAAGCAAGAATTATCCGCTGGATTTTCTTTGAACCCATTTAATTGTAATTGGTCAGAATGGATTATGCCATTCATGACAAAAGAACGAATCAAACTCAATATGGCGTTACATATTTAAGAGACAACTAGTTTTTAATCTTTCACAAATGGCTGAGTAACTTCAGTTTACTTTCAAAATTACGATGTGAAATTTTTGAGCCAATTAGTCAATCTAAAACACTAAGAATTTCTTCAATTCTCATTCAAATCATTGGTTATTCAGATTCGTTACAGTCGATAGACACCTATTATTTCTGGAGAACCAATTTCTCGGCCATTTTAGTTTCAATTTCAGCAAATTTTCTCACCTCTTATAATTTTTTTGGCTAGATTACAGCAATTTTCCCTTCCTCATTTGGGAACTAAAATTAAATTTCAAATTTCAAGTAAAATTCATTTTCGAATCATATCAACTTTCAAGGAATCAAGACAACGAATCAAGTTGTTGCGTGGGAATATTCTAAGGTTAGTCACGAAGTCTCTAAATGATTTCTCAAGAAGTCAACTTGCTTCCGGAAATGTTGCTCATTTATCGTGTCCTTGCCATCATGGGGTTAGTCTCATTTCTGCCATATAATAAACTTTACGTGTCTAAATGTTCTACAGCATTTTATTTTATACGCCTAATCTCACCTTTATTGATTCAAATTTTCTCACTGATCTAAAATGTTTCTTGCTGGTTCAAACGAAAATGGACAAACGACTGTCAAATTATTTCGAATTCCTCAAGTCAAACATAGCCACTTTCAATCTTAATTTCAGTTGCTTTTTATCGCAACTCACAATAATCTCACGATCGTTACGTAGTAGTTAAGTGGCTATATGCCTAATCAATGCATAATTCAAAAAATCAAATTAAATGAAGCAATTTATAGAAAAGAATTAAGCATTTTCTTCCAAAACATATAGTGGAATATTTAAATAAATATATTTTATAGAAATTAATTTGATGCTTCATGAAATAATACAGATTCTATAGAGATGACAGATATACATTCCAAAACTGCAACCTGTTCAATATAAAACGCCTCATGACCCTGTAGAAAAAAAAACACGTTTCTGCTGGTTAGAAAGCACCTACTTGCCGATGATGCAAATCTGGTTGTCCCTACAGAAACAGACGTCATACAGGTAATATTACACAGTACAAAGGCCAGAAACTATTTCGGTATTACTGTTCAGCCGTTAGAAAATATGATCTATCGTTATCAATCTATTTTTAAGTGTTATATCTCTTCAGAACGTCGGCAGTCGTGGCTCTCCACACCTTTCCTCTGTTTAAAATTTGCAATTTGCAATAACTTTATTGGAGATATGGTGAAGCGGTTTCACAATATCTCAGTTTAAAATTTGGAATTGTCCTTCACGATTGGTTGCTACGCAATACTTGAGATAAACGTTTACAGTTATTTAACACATAGGTTGGGGAGAAAAGATGGTGTCCTGCCTTTTCCAAGAGCATTGGTGCAGAATTGAATGTAACAAACGTTTTTAGAATTTGAACTCGGGTCACTGATTCCACTTATCGATCCGGGAAAAATCCGCATACCCCTATACCAAACTGATTTCCATTGGCCAGACATAGTCGAAAATCGTTAATAATTTCACCTATCTAGGCATCGTTATATCCTCTGACACCAAACTCAACAGAGCAGTTACGAACTGTTAAAAACTAAAGCCTTCGGCAAATTACACACTCGTGACTGGATAGTAGAAACCTCGCGAAAGTCACAAATCCCAGTGGCTACGTAGCTGTTTACATGGTACAGAATTCTGGTTTTATGCCATTGCCACCTGCACCCATTCGAGCAACTTCATCAAAGAAAGATTTCTCTACATCATACTTACAGCGTATTATAGGGCCTTACTTACTGAACTTCCTGAAAGTGTTTAAGCTATGGTAGAAAAAGAGGCAGCTGTGATGTGTCCGTCTCGTAACACAGATGGAAGACAATCACCTTCCACAACAGGAAATGAAGTGATACAAAGACGGCTCGAAAATAAGCCTCGTTTCATGTGGATTCAACAGGAATTTGTTTAGCTCTTGGAAGGCATCATTTGCTATTCGAGTGTGACTTTTGGGGTCACACATTCCGTCACCTATTAAAACATTAAACATTAAATCATTTCCCAGCTGTTTAAACAGTTGCTCGCATTTTGGACTGCTTCTCTTGCTCACGGCCAGACATGCTCTCTTCTTATAAATAATCCTTTTATCTCGTTTTCCTTTACTACATTGCGTCTAGTAGTTCCTGTCGTTATCTTTCTGTATCTGCCATCAAAAGCGTGAAATGTGCACGTCTTGTTAAGATTGTCCACCCGCCGATAATAAATCCTGGTAGGACTTCTAGTTTTCTTAGTATTGCCTCGCTGTAAAGATTGAATAGATCCGGTAAGAAGATGCATCCTTGTCTTACGCCCCTTTCTATTTCTGTGTACTTGCTCAATTGTTTTTTTTCTGTATGGCTGCAGTTTACTCCCAGTAAATATAATAGTTTGTTCCAATATCTTTCTCAGATATATCAAGTTTTCTTAGCAGTTCAAATAGATCTTTAGGTCTTATCAAATGCTTTTCCCTACGTATACACCCTTCTGCATTTGCTTTCTTCTCACGCTTATAACGTTCTGATCATAGTTATTACTCCCTCTGTTCCGAAATAGTTGTTCCATAGCCGGAAATCTCATGTGGAATATACTAATTATTAGTCGAATTGTTTGCCGTTTACATTAACAGGTTAGCATTTATGTTCCTTAAGTATTTATATTAGCTTATTCAGGTAGAATAATTTGAAGCCCAAATTATGTCACTTTTTCACCACATTAAAATTGTATTTTTTTTTCAGACCACCCGCTGACAAGAGATTATGATGGGAGAAGAGAAACCAATTGGCAGAAATGCTAAACAAAATTGTAAGAAGCACGAATTGACAAATAATGAACGTAGTGCTGTGTTGCAAGCACTGCTGGAAAGATCCACAGATCGTGTCCTGAAGCGTGGTGCAATAAAACAGGTTGCAGATGAATTAAACGTAGCTGCAGAACGTCTGGGTTTGCAAATTGAATTAGTTTGCCAGCCTCCAAATAGTCCTGATCTCAATGTCTTTGATCTGGGTTATTTTAATGCAATTCAATCAATTCAGCACCAGCAAGCTCCAAATAATGTTGACCAGCTCATTGAAGCAGTGGAATAAATCGTCAATAAACTTCAGAAGTTGAAGCTTAACAATACTTTTCTAAGTTTGCAGTTAGCAATGGAACAAGTTATTTTAGTTGACGGCGATAACAACTATAAACTCCGGCACATGTCTAAAGAGAAGCTTGAAAGAGAAAGAAAACTTGAAGTATCCATTTCTATTTCTGACGAGTTGCAACAAAAACTACTTTTGTTAAAGTAAACCTTCCCCAGTTATTTTTGTTATTAATTTAACTGTTTATGTATATCAGTTTCGATATATTTCACACTTATTTATATGACAATTCACTAATATTACTCATTTACTGTTGAGTATGGGAATAAATTATATTTTTGTTCTTTTTGGTGTTTTTTTATCTACTGGAACAATTATTTTGGAACATGAAAATTTTTTGGTACAATTATTTCGGAACGGAGGGAGTAATAAACTACGAATGAACGCCTAAACACAAGTACTATAATTCCCCATGTATAATACGCATTTTTTCTAAAAAAAACTAATAAGCAAAATTAAGGGTGTGTGTCATGAACTGTTACAAAAAAAAACCGTTTCATAGGTCGATTTCAGTTGCGAAATGACTACTCCCCACAAACATTCGGCGAATGGGACCCCATAAGGATGTCAAATACAATCATATTTACCGAACAATACTTACAAATGTAAAATAAAATAACAATTATCATAAAACTTAATTATTATAATATTATTTGATGTTTAAATCCATTTTTTAATAAGAGTATGAGACTCTGGCCGTAATGAAATTGGAGCGGTAAAATATATTGTGTTTCTCAGATATATCAAGTTTACCTAGCAGTTCAAATAGATCTTTGGGTCTTATCAAATGCTTTTCCCTACGTATACGCCCTTCAGCATTTGCTTTCTTCTCACGCTTATAACGTTCTGATCATAGTTATTAATATTATATTTCTTGTTCCGGTGTCTTTTTCGAAACTCTTGCTTTTCTCCTATTCGCGCTCTAATTCTGCTACGCGCTCTAGCAAAATCCGAGCGATAAGCTTAGTTTTGAGGCTAATTTAGCTGACTGACCGATGGAGCTTGCATTCATTTGCATCTGGCTTCTTAGACAGCGCTACGAAGATTAATCTACAAAGGTCTTCACGTATTGCGCTGGTATTTTATATTTCCTTATTTCCTTAAACTTGTCTATCACGGAATTATCTGATAGCATCTTTATTACAAACCGATTTAGCCCTTTCTTTATGAACGGTTCGTCTTTTGATTTTGTTCAGACAGTCGTGGTGCAGGTCTCCCCTCCCCACCCGTTATTTCGATTATGTTTTTGCTCATTCTTTCCATTTCTACACACTTTTCTTGTAATCAAGATCTCACTGTGTGTGGCCTTTCAGTAAATACAGATGAGTGATATGTAGCAAATATATGACCGATAAGCCTATGAAAATCACTTAGATCTACTGCGCACCTCGAAAGGTAGGACAAAACATCCCGATTTAGAGGAACCCATTCTACATCTAGCTTAAAACTTTTTAGCACCCTCCTCACGGTTAGTCATAAAGAATTTTATAAGCATAAGTCTTTTTAGGAATTGAATTTTTATTAAGAAATAGTATTTCCTTTATTTTAAAATGTTAACGCCTCCAAAGCAAAACTGCTATCATTTAATCACGATAGAGAACCTATTCTGGCTGCTATCAGTGTGGCTGATGCAAACCCCCCAGGAGCGCAACACTTTGCGTCTTCTTTGGCTCCCATTTTTTACTCGATTGAAATACAATAATTATATTGACTTAATTGCTAGGTCTACTGCTAGGAAAGTTGGTTCATTGTGTCGTGCCAGACATTTTTTCTTGTCAGTAGCCATCTTGTACATTTATAAATCTACTATTCTTCTGTGCATTGAATGCTACTGCCATATCTGGTCTGTTTCTCCTAAGATCTTGAGATTCTTGAACAATTTTTTTTTAAAAAAGGGATTGTAATGTAATCGATCCTGACCTGGTATCACGAATTCGGTCGCGTAATGTGGCATTCCTCTATCTTTTCTATAAATATTTTCATGGCGACTGTTCTGATGAACTTTTACCCTTAATGCCTAGACTGCAAGAATTCAGGCGTACTACAACATTGGCTGTCTATATTTCTGAGATAAGGTATTATGTACACTATTTACATTGCTCGGACTATCATCCTCATCTTTGTCGCCATATTTATTACTAATCGCCATCTCCTGTCTTTCCCCGCCCCATTTTTTATTGCCCTTTTTCCTCATTCTCTTTCACTCTCTGTAACCGCTTGCGTCCGAGTGTCATTATCATCTTGCATGTGGTGAAATGATCAATAAAGCACTTTTCCTGACGCAAACAATCTTCCCATCATGAGTGTTAGATTACTTCACTGCCACTTCTTTCAATGTAAATGGATGCCAGCTTGTAGTATCGTTCCTTTACGAAGAAAAAGTCGGATCTTTTCAAGAGGAATTATAACCGTCTGTTTTCCGTTTGCTCTTTTAGAAGAAAAAAAACTTTTTTTCAGTTGTCTGTAAATCTGTCGATAAGATACTGATAGAAGATTAGAACAAGGAAGCAGCAGAGTTTGTTTGAAATAAAGTTGAAATGTAATTAATTGTGAAGAGCATAGCAGGAAAAATAAAGGAAAGAGGAACATGAAAACGGAAGCGACAAGAAAGTAGGAAAATGCTTTGAAGTGATCAAAAGCTAGAATAATTTGCAACGAAAATACGAAAAGCTAACGGAAAAACGAAAAAAAGGTTTGGCCTTTTCTCTGTGAACAACATTTGTTGCCAAATTACTGGTGCTCGAAGAAAAGGATTTTCTGTTGCCGGCCAAGAAACAGACTCCCAAGTTGCTGACCGTTTCAGTATTCGGAAAAGCATCAAATTAATTGCTGCACGTGCGTTTGATTTGTTAGCAAACTACTTAGGGGTGTTCCAAAATGAGTTAGGTACCTAGTTTCTTTGGTTCGAATTAAATTGTATACAAACGCATCCCTTCCTTTCCTTCCTTCCTTCCTTTCCTTCCTTTTTTCCTTCAATCCTTTCCTTTCTTCCTTCCTTTCCTTCCTTCCTTCCTTCCTTATTTCCTTCTTTCCTTTCTTCCTTCTTTGCTTCCTTCATTTCTTCCTTACCTTCTATCGCAAATACAAATAAAGTTATACAATTTTTAAAGTGCACACAAACTTTATGGACCGCCTGTATATATAATAAATGAAAGAAATAAAAGAAATAACAATTGCGAATTATATTAATTATATTATATATTTTTGTATCTTCGAAAAAATATATAAAGGGAGAGATAGGGAAGAATGTGTGTTTTCAGACGTAAGTGTGTGTCTAAGTCTGTATGTGATGGCTGAACAGGGAATATTTCTTTTTGTATTATAGAAAACGTTCAATTTTAAATTCTTAGGATGATTTTATCTGAAATGGAATTATATTTATTGTAAATTGTTGAATTTGTCCAACGCAAGGTTTTATGCCTTCAAAGGAATGGATTATCACCTAAAATACGACTGGAAGGTATAGCGACTTGCAATGCAATAAATGTTTCACTTACTTTACTCCTAAAGAATTCGATTTTATTTTCCCGTTTCTATCAGAAACAGCTTACGAATATATATCTTTGCTTTTTTTGTCTTTTCGTTTCTAATTTTGTGTACTTTTCAAAGAAAATGCATTTATTTTTGATAATCTTATAAGAAAATATTGCATAATGCATCTTTTACTTAAATTGTTACTATTCAAGCAGCAGGGCAAGTAGTGAACCAGCAGAAATTACAACGTAATCTGTTTGGATAAATTATAAAAACAAATAACTGACTCTTCTCAAAAAATCAAAATAGTTGAAACAGGCTTTTAAGTTGCTCTTTAGCTGGCAATGTAGGGTAGATGTGGGAAAGCGGTTCGCATAATCACTCCATTCTATTATTGGGGCATGATAATGAGGAGACATTTCTTTATCTGGATGTCTAAGTATTGGAGATTGATAAGGAGATTACGAGGAAGAAAACGACCTTCGTCGAAACTCGAACCTGATTTACTCTTTGGGATTTGTATGCTTTTAAAATGTATTTTTCTTTCTTGGATTTAGTGTGTAAAAAATAAATATATTACCTGTCCATCATGATTAAACAAACACCCGTTGCATTATATATATATATATATATATATAATATATATATATATATATATATATATATATATGTAAAATCCGTAAGTGGAAAGGTTAATCCAAGTAGGTCTTTTTAATATAAAATATTAAAAGATAGACTCATGGAGAGATATCAGTGTATTGTATACAGTGCAATATCCATTGATACATATATATATATATATATATATATATATATATATATATATATATATATATATATATATATATATATATATGTGTGTGTGTGTGTGTGTGTGTGTATATATGTATATATATATATATATATATATATAGAGAGAGAGAGAGAGAGAGAGATTTATATTTATATTTACATATACATATATATATATATATATATATATATATATATATATATACATATATATATATATATATATATATATATATATATATATATATATATATATAATATATATATACATATATATATATATTAATTCGAAAGCTCTTATTAAAATCCACCGACAAAGTTTTTCTATTCAACTTTGTACTATATCTTTTCTTTTTTAGAATGTGATGTACATCTGAATTTAAATTATGAATAAATTGTCCTGGCTGTCAAAAATTGTCATTTTTTCCTATTATACTCTATTCCTTTCGACTATCATAGTCATTCTCAATTTTTGTTAGTGTACTAAACAAGATTTTACATTAAATTCTGGCGTTTTATGGTTTATATATAAAGAAATATAGTCTTAAAGTGTGCTATATTTATGGGATAAAGAGCTCAATATCAGAGATAGAGCGTGTGTAAATATAAAAGTGAACATAGAAGTCAACACTTAGAGGCGACAGTCTGTTTCATGCTAGATGCAATCGTCAGGCCACGATTGCATCTAGCATGAAACAGACTGTCGCCTCTAAGTGCTGACTTCTATGTTCACTTTGATATTTATATATATATTTTATATATATATATATATATATATATATATATATATACATATATGAGAGAGAGAGAGAGAGAGAGAGAGAGAGAGATTAACTTTTTTCATTTGGTTTCTATTGGTATGCATATAGTGGTTTCTAGGAAAATAAGTCACTTAGTTATATCAGTTGTTGTGCAATGTTGTGGTGTTTTCCCTCTAAAGAGTCTATGTTAGACTCTTCCGCCTACTATAAGTTTAGTGGGTGAGAAGGAACAGGGAACAGTGAATAGATTGTTCAACAGAGGCTGTGACTTTTCGCAGCTGCTGTCTAACTCTCTGTCTTTGGGCAGAGAAGAACCCGGACGAGCCTTCGCCGAAGGGCAAAGTTTCGTCCGGGGAGGAAGACAGACCCTGAACCCGTTTATACGGGTTCTAAGGGAATATTTTTGGCTGAGCCTACGGGCTGGGAGAACCCACGGTAAACTCGGCCTTGTACCACATACATGCCTCAAGGGTGGGGCTGTTAAATATTAGATATTAGTAGACTGAGCGGTAGTTCATTCTAGACACTCTCACTTGTCGTGTGATACTCTTCTGGCGTACTTGCTGCTTAATATACGATATATCTGCAAACCTGGTTTTTGTTATTAATCATTTATTTGGTCACAACATGTATAAAAAGTTAAAGTAGTTTTAAAAGATTTTAAGATATTTTCAAAAGCAAATTATTTTATGGCATGCTAACAAGCAGAATAAAATGCAGTCAGTTCAAAATACATATTTTGCATAGACAATACATTTAACATCAAATGTATTTGAATTTAACTTTACTTAAAAATAATTAAAAAAAAACACAACGCAAATTGAAAAAAATTGCAAAGATTTATATATTCTAAAGTCAGTAGTGAAAATGTCCGGGATGATGTTCACCAAAGGGTATATAAGTCTTGATTAGAAGAGTTGATTACACCAAAAACGGAAGTGAATTATGACAAATATGACGATATAGTCTAGACGAGAGTTTAATAATTATACAATTCTATATGCGTACTTAACCAATAAGATTATATCGTTGTGTCGAGTGGCTATGATAACCAAGATAAGGATATTAAACATGTCTTCTTTCAAAAACACTGATTACTATAGACGAACCTTCTGCAATGCTGAAGTGTAGCGTAGAGACGAAGAAGGAAACAGATTATGTCCAACTTGATTCACTTTCCCTCCAGATAAATTCGCTAAAAATGGTAAACTAAAAATGAAGTTTGTTTCGGTTAAAAAAATAATGTATTTTTGTCATATCGACAAGTATGATTTGAATCATTCTTCGGATGCCGGACTAAAGAATCCCATCACAGATGTCGTACGCAGCTTTATTTGATAAGAAATAGCAAGTAGGATTGTCCATCAAAACAATTCCACAAATTCCTTAGTAATTAACAAATATTGATTGTTTTCTTCTGTTATTGCTGATTGGTAACTTTATAATTAAATTCTATTTTTTCTCTCATGAAAATTGTAAGTCAGATTGCTATATTTGGCAGTAAGTCTGTAATATACATTAATTGTCTGGATATATTTTTGCCTGCGAGGTATTACCAAATCGCAGAACTAATTTGAGCAGACGAGAGATTTGGGGAGTTGAGCAGTCAAAAATCGTCGAAACATTTAATTGGAAATTCTTCAGAGAATTTAGACGAGGCGATTTGGTTATTAAATTAAGGACGTATGATAGAATATTGATTTCGAACCCGAGTTGCAGATGTACATCTGACAGGTTTCAAATTTTGCAGAAATTAACAACGAATGAATTGAGTCTATGTTTCGAATTAAGTTTGAACCCGTCTACAAATTGCGTGTGACAAATGTATGTAAATTTTGAATATATTTTCCTTACATTATTGTATGTTTCGGGCGTCTTTTCTTGATATCAAAATATATTTGCCTTTCTCTTTTGTTAATATGTCCTAAACTGATAGAATAATGCTGTGCTATTTTTTATTTGAGGATTCCATGTTACCGTTATCTTCAGGTGTTTATATATATATATATATATATATATATATATATATATATATATATATATATATATATATATATATATATATATATATATATATATATATATATATATATGTTAGATACGTTCAAACATTCGCTAGAAAAGTGCATACCATGCTGAAAAAGGTTCCAAACTTGATAAAATCAGTTTCAGCGTCAAAATATTAAAAACAAAATTATTATTTTATTTTATTTTTTAACCCTTTTTAGCAGAATGTGAGTTCAATACCCGGCTAAGGCAGTGGAAAATTTTCAGAGGGAAATAACAGGAGATATCTGATAACTGACATCCATCAAACATGGCACGTGGAACTAGAACAGTCTACCCCAGTGAGCGAAATAAAGGGTTCAGTTCGACATTCCAACCTCCTGAAGAGCGTACAACGGCCGAAACGTTGTAATAAATATGGCGACAAAGATGGGTACAATAGTCCGAATAATGTAAATAATCTACCTTTTTAGCAAGTTTGAAATTTTGAGTAAAAATCTTGTTTTTCTCGCGTCGATGGATAGGCCAAGAATCAGTATATGCGAAATTTAGCCTTTTTTGCAGTGAAAGCACATTGTTTGGAAATTTTTGCAAAATTCAAATAATTATCGGATTTTAATTCAATTTTCATGATTTATTCACAATTGGGTGAAATTAGTTTTCAAATTGTATTTCTTAGAAAATCTTTCTAAAAACGTTATTTTAAATCTGTTAACCCTTCCCTACTAATTTGATTTTACGAAAAAGTTTAATTTAGTTAAAAGTAGAACTACTTGAAGAATTTAAATCATCAATTTGCTTTTGTCAAACAGAAACACCATTTACCGAAAACCTGCTCTGAATCGTAAACTAAAAAATGCAATAAACGTATGACATTATTTAATTAGAAAAATTTTGATTTCTTTTATAAATGAGATATATTAAGAACACTATTGTTTTAAGAGAAAGAAATTTCGATGAATAATAATTTTTTAGAATTGTTTTTCATTTTTTTTCATTTTAATTAGAATACTTTATTAATTTTTAAATCTTTTAAAATTATTAATTTGACCCTTTTACTAATCATAAATCTTAGTACAAACCATAAAATAGCGATATCTTTAAAAGAATTCTTAATTCTTTTTTGTATGTGTATAAAAGTGCCAATTTTTGTAATTATGGGCTACCATACCCGACCAGAAAATAAGAGCGTTACTATAGTAAATTTAAAATCAGAAAGTATCTAAAATTCAATAAAACTTTGGATTACAGAGAATATTTTCGTCATTTTTTATATATAAGAGACGCTCACGTTATATTCAATTATTTTTTACTGCTGAAGCCTCCATAGAACAACATTTGATGAATATCAATCTGCTATCAAGCTGACAAGCATGTCAACATGTTAGTTTAAAAATGCATTTCTGCGATTTTCTAAACATAAAGCAAATAATATTGGTTTCAAATCAGATTAATTACATTTTAGATAAGCTAATATTCCACAAATAAAGTTTCAGAACAGTATATTCTATTTTTGGAAGATTTTTTAATAACAAGATATTACGAGATATTGCGAGAATTACATTGCAATGAATGACGACTAAGAAAAGGTGTTAATCAGTTATTTTAGCAAAAAGCTCTTTTCGTGTGTTGAAATACAATAATTGTGCTTACTGGAAATATTAATTTGAATCTGTTAGCATGAAATTAAAACTAAAATAAAATATTCAAAATTTTTCATTTCAAAAATGAATATTAAACCTTAAGTATCCTGTTTTATGTAGCAGTACCTAATACACACACATATATACATATATATATATATATACATACATATTTTGTACATCTATTTGTATGTTGATATACACACACACGCATACACACAGACACAAACATATATATATATATATATATATATATATATATATATATATATATATATATATATATATAGGTTGTATGAGAATCATTTGGGGCGGGACAAAAGTTTATATAAACCTATGTCTCAAATCCTTCGTTTTGAATTATTTTAAAGAAAGTTTGCGGTACATGGCGCTGTATTGATATGTAGACCAGGTTACATTTTCCATTCGTGTACATTTGTGGCTAGTCTATTTTCGTGTACATTTGTGGCTAGTCTTAAAATGTGCTTATATTTATGGTATAAAGTGCTCAATATCAGTCATAGAGCGTGTGTAAATATAAAAGTGAACATAGAAGTCAACACTTAAAGAGGACAGTCTGTTTCATGCTAGATGCAATCGTCAGGCCACCTAGCATGAAACAGACTGTCGCCTTTAAGTGTTGACTTCTATGTTCACTTTCATATTTATATATATATATATATATATATATATATATATATATATATATAGCCATACATAAAATATGAATATACATATATACATATATATATATATATATATATATATATATATATATATATTTATATATTAAGTGCGACAATTATTTAATACATTTTTGTTCATGCTATTTAGCAGATACAATTTAAATAAAGTAAATGCTCTGTTTTTTTTTAATAAACATTATTAATTTTATTTACCGGCCTTATAATGTGCAATTTGAACTTTGCTAACCTAGCGCTTTCTATGTAGCTCTGTGGTATAGTAGGTCTGCTCAATTGACCGTTCCGTATAGGAAACAGGTTCGAGTCCTGTCGGTGAATGCATATTTTCTACAATATTTCTCGAACATTCAGGTCAGTAAATGTAATTAATACCGTTTAATTACAAACTAAAGATTTACTTAAATAAATTGCATCTATTAAATAACGTATATATATATATATATATATATTGTGAATCCAGGAAGATTTACGTTACAAAATGAACTGTTGTGTATGAACAAAATAACAACAATGATTTAAGAAACTTTCTAAAATATACATTTTTAAAAATGGACAAATAAAATACCGTTTAGAAACATTTTAATTAATGTAAACGACTCGAAGAAAATCATTGATAAAAAACAATCAATAATCGTCGATTCCCTTGATAGCTTCAACACAACGGCATTTGCTTCAAGGAAAATTTCCCTTTTTTTTAAATCTTTTTCAGTGATCTTTTATACTCTTTGGAACTCACAGTTAATATTTTCCAAGAAAACCATTCTTTATTTTCCGAAAAGTCTTCACTCCGTGTGTAAATACATCACCGTACACGAGTAGACATAAATAGCGACACGCAATCGTCTTCTATGTGTGGAGAAGCGTTTGCGTTTTTTCACACTCACTCATCTCATATCACTTTTCATTTTCACAGATTAACTACAAATGCTTTATATGCAACTATAAATAGATTTCTACCAGATGTCGTTGATTGTTTTATTCTTAACCTTAATTCTTAATTCTTCTTGTCCTTCCAACATTGCTCCTGTAATAAAGTTGTCGAAATTGAGATGTACGAGGGTTTCTCTTCAGAGATTAGAAAATATGATTGAGTAGACAGACGCCAGAGGTCGTGTGTCTGTTCAATATAAGAAGAATTTGGAATGACATCAGGTAGAAAAGAATGCCCCCCCCCCCATAAGAAGCACTCTTAAAATCGGTTTCAGCTTTATTACCCCAATAACAGCTGATCCCCGTAAGAAAAATCCGGTTGCAAAATCCTTTTACTATTGTTTATACTTCATACAGTCTCTCCCGACATTAATGTCCTTGATATCTATGCCATCAAAGATTTGAAGACGAAACTTTTTGCTCTCATTTTTGTTTTAGATCCGCACAAAAAATGTCCTTCCTTGACTTGGTTAATTGCAAACCAGCAGCATCCTTTAAATTGATTAAGAACTTTAGGTAATCGGTGCAAATAACTCTGCTATTCCAAGTTACAATCCAGACAGTAAGGTTTGCGTCTCACGGCGAAAACTACAGGAAATAGACCCATTTACAACTGTCATTATATAACAACGTAGTCTTAGCCGACTCATGTGGTACGCATTTCAATCGCAGTCGTATCTTGTTGGTGCCCTTAACATTAGGAGTTCACCTTTGAAATTGCGTGGTGTCAGTCGCCATTGGTGTTGGATATTGACTTTCTACTTCAGGACTTTCACTTCCACCAACCGCCGAAGATTCACTCCTACGTGATTGAAAAGGAACAGGACTACAACATTTTTCGGGGGATATATTGGTGGAAAGTCGCTGAGTTCGTAGAGGTTTTGGTAGGGGAGAGGGAATCTTCTAATTATCAGGACGACAAACCAAATCAAATCTCGTATACACACAAGTTATGCCCCGCCAGGATACATTATGTGAGCAAACTACTATCAATCAGTTCAACTTGATCTACTAAAAGATTTTACTCTTTCTAGTACGATTTGGTTGGTTGTTTTTGTTTAACGGCATATCAACATCTTTATGGGTTATTATTTAATGCTGAAATCTAAATATTTTGTATGTAATTTTATTTTATTTTTGGAGATAATAACGGTTTAGTGAAACAAGTTTTACAATTTAACCCATACATGGGGAGAAGAGGTGGATTCATACTTTTCCCACTGGTATTTTCGTGTAAAGAACCCAACTGGAATTGGAATTTGGCTCCGGATTAATAATCCCGAGCTAATATCCATTACATCACTCGCATCTATCCAAGTTTACAGTAACTGGTATTCCCATCTAATTAATGACCAGGTTCGACATTGCTTAACTTCGGGGATCGTGTGGTAATCACTATTTCAATGTGGCCGTAAGTCATGCTAGTTTGAATGAATCAACTTAACAGTATAGATTCAGGCGTCATTAGCCAAGACGGAAGTGAGATACCAGAGAAGTACCTCTTTAAAACTTGGAGAAACATTCATAGTGTTACACTTAGTAGCAGTACACAACAGGGATCTGCTGGAATAAAGGGATTGTGGCCGAACTTGTTCCTGATGTTTTTCTGTTAAGTTCTGAGATTTAAGAGCTAATCGGATTGTTTTCCAAATAACACCTGCGTATTGTTCCGTTTGTTCATTACCTTGTGAATGATAAGGTGTTGACATACTGCAAGCAACACATTTACTTAGTAAGTACTGTTATATTTAACAGTCCCCCCACGAGGGATGTATGTGGCAAAAGGCCGAGTTTCCCGTGGTTTCTTCGAGCCCGTAGGCTCGGCCAAAAATATTCCCTTAGAACCAGCATAAACGGGTTCAGGGCCTGTCTACCCCCGGGATCCTCTCTGCCAAAGACAGAGTTCGACAGCACAGTCCGAATAGCTCTGTTCGACTGTTCCCAACTTAGTAAGTACTTTACTGATAAACCATCCGTTACCCCCCCCCCTTAAGATCTAGGAGGTATAAACAGCACCCTGTAAGATCCGCCAGTAGACAAATAGTCAGAGTAAAGTGCAATGAAGCTTTGGTATAAGTTTATTGGCTGGTTCTGTTTTTAGTACAAGTACACTTTTAGTTCTTGTAATATGAGAGAACGATTTCTATCTGAATGGATTTAACCTGGTAGTCTCTACATACTAAATAAGATTTCTAGACAGTCAATAAGTATTGAAGGGTGCATATTTGAGAATACAAATAGAAAACGAGAATTTTCATCAACAATGAACAAGTACGAATAACGAGTAGCAGTTGGGACAATTCGTTTAAAATTCATACTGATACGATCCATTGGTTTTTATCAGTGTACCTTTAGGAGGTTTTATCAGTGTACCTTTAGGAGGTTTTATCAGTGTACCTTTAGGAGGTTTGACAGAACTAGGGTTTTAGTTCTACACAAACACTTCAAAATTCACGTTTTTCTTGATATCTTCAATTGTAAATGGGAGATTTCTTGATCGTAGAAAATGCAAGAATCTTGATACTCCTGGGTTGCACAATTATTTATGCAAATCCCACTAGCTTTACAGATGCACATTAAACACGAACGAAAGTATCCGCAGCTATATTGTACCTCCCAGATCGATATTGGATGTCTATACTTAGTTTATTAAGGTTCAATCTTCATTCATTG
This sequence comes from Acanthosepion esculentum, assembly GCA_964036315.1. Classification (NCBI taxonomy): domain Eukaryota; kingdom Metazoa; phylum Mollusca; class Cephalopoda; order Sepiida; family Sepiidae; genus Acanthosepion; species Acanthosepion esculentum. The sequence continues at coordinate 156,534,215 of OZ038475.1, read as the reverse complement.
AGTTTAACATTTTTCACTTTTGTACGCTTTCTGTATTCATACATGAATAACACTGAATCTAGTATGTGTATGAAAATATGAAACAGCATTCGGACAAAAGTTGCATCCATCTACATATTATCTTAGTGATAGCCAGAACTTTCCTCTCGATGATCTTATGTCATTTTTCGAGTGTTTTCGACAGAAATAAAACAGGTGTCTCATTTTAATTCAACGTCTGAATTATCATAATTAAATTTGAAAGGTAAATTAAGTGCCCGGAAAGTTACTTTGAGATCAGATTTTAGTGAACCAAACGCTTGAAGATTTTCTTCGCTTAATGGAAACTGATTAACTTTAACTAAAAGATGTATTTTATTTGAAAATTCAGGTATCCATTTTACATAGAATGCAAACATTCCCCTCGGTCTATTAAACGCTTCCATATCTTCAGGGGGTCGCATCTCCTGTAACGGCTTCATCCGTTATAGATCACTTTTAGTAACATCGTTTCCTACACAATATCCCAGATTATTTTGTCAGTGTGGTTACTTGTTTTATAGTTTTAGACTCTCACTCAAAGTCAAGTTTCATCTTCTTTCTAACAAATTCTAGATTTTTATGTTCCTCATTTTGTCGCACCTACACTAATACGGAAATGTATCTTTAACGCATTCTTCTTTCACTGTCTTGGACATAGATTGTTTAAAAGCAGGAACACCATTAGTTATCCCAAACGGAAGTCAAATAAATTGATAAAGTTGATCATTAGCTTCAAAAGAAGTTTATTTCCTCTCAGGCTGCTCTAATCCCACGTGATAGGCACTTTTTAAATCGAAAGTTGAGAACTATTTATACCCGGCAAGTTTTGTAAACATATCAATTCCAGCCAATGGGTAGGCATCAGGCTTATTGCAAGTGGTTACGGTTCGAGAGTACTCCATGCAAAATCTTTTCCTATGTCTTCTAGTTTCAGCCTTTAGCACGACAATTTGAACACGCCATAGCAAGATGGTAGGCCCAATAATCAACAGCATATTTATTTCCTTCGCAATAAATTCCTGATCGTTTTTACTCATCTGAATTTAGTAGCAATTAGCTTCTATTCAGCTATAATATTCGGGGACAACGTGGGCTCTATTATACGAGCAACCTCTAAAGGATAACCTGTTCTTACATGTTTTTCAACAAACTCAAGCGTCTTTTTCTTTCTTAGTAAGCAAGTTATTAAAATTATTTATTTCAAATATTTTGAAAACATTTATGCTTACCTTTGCATAGCAGAAAATCTGTCAACTTTGTGATTCGCTCATTGAGATGTTATCAAATAACCTAGCCAATTGAAACACTCGTTATTAACCGATGACTGATTGGCCGTCAGAGTGGGGTTCCTTTCAGCTTACAGTAAGTCAATGCACGAAAATATAGTCTAAATAGAAGAAGAAAAATGACACTTAGCTTTTATATTTCCCATGTAAATTCTAAACATGTCTGGAGCAATTTATTGAGCAAGCCCGACGGCATGACATACATTGGTTGAAAACGTTGTGGATACAGATGGTTTTGACAGTCGAACAAAACGAGAATAAAAGAAATGCTTCTTAAAGGTTTCTCTCATCGAAACAAAATCTGGGGAACCAGTTCCAAGCAGCGACACCTCGTCGAGAAATTATAGAATCTCTTATAAAACGTGTAACTTAAAAAAAAGATGGAAATTTAATGCATGAATGAACTGCGATATTCATTGCAGCTGCCATTATAATGGCTGAAAATTCTGACTATATTTCACGCATTTCTCTATATATATTCACCGCTTGAATCGAAAAGATTTTTCAGCTTTGCTATTCCAGATTTTATTCGAAAGTAATGCTTGTAGGATATATTTACGCGAGAAATATCCTTTATTCTAATGACCGCACGCACACACACAACACATACACTTGTATATATATATATATATATATATATATATATATATATATATATATATATATATATATATATAAAATCAAAATCTAGAGCTAAGGTATGCTATATTTATGAGATAAAGTGAATGATATCAGGGAAAGGGCATATGTAATATATAAAAATGAACATTTAAATCAACACCAATCGGTAACGGTCTGTTTCATACCTTAATGTAACGATTGCTTCGCCGCTGGGTGTTAACTTCAATCTACAATTATATATATATATATATATATATATATACATATATTTTTTTTGTCATCCACAGAGAGACTGTTTCGCTGTTTGACAGCTCATCAGTTGTTGTCTCATACGAAACATAAACATAAAAACTGAACTAAGACAATCAAACGTCAAAAACGACGGTATAGCCCATTAGTACATACATACATACATACATACATACATATATATATATATATATATATATATATATATATATATATATATATATATATATATATATATATATATATATAATTATTTAGTTGCTCATATATTCAATTTATTTTTATTTATTCGACTTATTTTTTATTTACTTATATAAATATATATATACACACGCACACACATATATATTATATATCACTTTAAATGTTATTTTGAGCAGACGATTCATTCATTTATTAAACAGTATATTTTCGTCTACCAAACTGAATAATAATATACTGAATAAATATAGTGTTTAATAAATAAACAGCGCGCCTACTCAAATGTGGGTATCTGCTAAAAATAAAGTTTAAAGTGATAAAAATCTATTGGTTTGATATATGAATTCATTACCTTAGAAAATGCATATGTTGCTATTTTAATCAGTTCAGCTGTATATTCTTTCACTTATATCGTATATAAGAAGTTAATGATATTTTACACATAAATGATTTCATCCTTATTAGCATAGAACATTCTCTTTTATTCAATGTATAGACTTTAATTAATTTATTTTTCTTTACTTACATTTTCCTTCTTTGCATCTGTCTGGCAAAAGGTCTTAACATCCTTACGCTTCCCGCGTTTCTTAACTCTCATGTTATACTTATTTCTTCATTGGGGACTACCAAATTTAAAAATGGACTTCAGGTGCACTATGTGTTGACCTGAAGTAAAGAACACCATTCTCTCTTCGTCAAATTTCCTCAGTTTTTTATTACTTCACCTCAAGCAAGGCGATAATGTCAATAAGATGCAAGTGGTTAGTGAGAGTGAAAGAAAATGAGAAGACTTTTAATAGGAACTGGCAAACCCAATCCTAAACAGGAAACAAGGTATCAATCTCTACTCCTGACCGGGGAGGAGCGTGAACCGGATGATAGGCGAACCAAGTTTCTTACATTGCCGGGCTTAATTATCTAGGTTGTAGGCTTCACATGACCAGCCGATTGATCAGATCTTGCCTTTCCGAGCGCTCATTTAGTCCAAGGAAAGACCAAAGAAAAGCGCTTTCTGTCATGTGACTACTTATGCACCTGGCTCAACCTCTAGGTTTCAGTCTTCACGCATTACAAGTTACCACCAACGGGATACAAATGCAGTCGTCGTATTCTATAGACCCAGCCCACAAGGCGGCTCACAGATAAAAAAAAAAAAGAAACTTAGCATCAGAAACTTAGCACCAGAAAGAGACAGTTGAAATTTCTATAGAACACAATGTGGAAAGAGGGATTGGAAAATTTGACACACGCAGGACATATCGAAGGCAAGCGGGATGAGGAAAGCAATGCATGACCTACCTAATGAGCTTGTGTAAATAGATATCAGAACAGATAGATAAAATTTACTAAGAATTGCAAAGAAAAAAAAAGAAATTGTGGAGAGTCATAATCCCCACGTCCTGAAGAAACATTGCACGTAGATAGTTACTATTTATTTGTGTCTTGTTTCATCTTCTAAATAAGAATCACTGATATGCAAACTGAGAGAAGAAAACTTGAATTGAAAGCATTTTCTTCGTTTTTGACAAACCAGTAAAAGATCGTATTTCCTGCAGGTGTTGCTTATGAGACTTAAACTTAAATATATAAATGGTGACAAAAATAAAGAAAAAAATAAAATATTTTGTCTTAAGTGTTTTTTTTTTAAGTGCCAATTTCTGGAAGGTATTTGCTAGTGTAATAATGTCGTAGGTTTTTGTCATGATGTTTTAAGATCTTGACACCATATTTTTCTAATTAGATTAATTCAATCGTTTATAAATACTTGACGAATTTCTTCGTGTTTCAGAATTAATATTTTATATAAGACTGCTATATTCTTTTTTGGAGGGAATGCTTACACGCCAGCAAAATTTCCCTCACGTAAAGAATACATCTGTTTAACGTACGAAAGCAGAATCGCACTTGATCTGTACTTAAATGCCTGACCGCTTAAGAGCATTAAATGCTATAAGCGACTAGTAACTTGTGGTTTGCTAAACAAATTTGGATGAATCAATTCTTAATTGAGGAAAAATTAGTTCATATCGTCTTCTTTAAAATTTAATATACTCAGAGTATTTCAATGAATAAAATTCAAATTCTTCATTAGCACCAACATGAATCCTTTCTGCTTATATTTTATAGAAGAGCCATCGACAAATGTTTATCTTAACTTACATTCTTTATTCGCAGTCTTCTATGATCGAAAAATGGATCAAGAAGAGAGGCGTACATGAATCTTTTTAAAATACACTAACCTTAAGGACATATCACGTTGAAACACCGATTTTGTATGATTATCGAAAAAACGTCGAAACTAGTCATTACCTAGATGTGTGACCGCTTTGGAATATCAAGTGCTGTAAGCTTGGATGTGCGGGTGGTGTACTGGATAACGGCTCGGAATAGGAAATCGAAGAGCCAAGTTACATTTTCAGTCGGATTCATTTTATTCACTTAGGCGCAAATACCCTTGAAAAAGTTATCAATGCACCTCTTTTCCACACTAGCTATGGGTTAAATACTAGGATTTACATCAGTAAATCATTATTATTGCCAAAATAACCTTACAATCTAAAAATATTTCTGGCTTTAAATAACCTTCTAAAGGTTGATAAGCCGTAAAAATAAGATCAATCAGTCAATCAATAAAATACACTAGACGAAGATCGTCACAATTTTTTTATTATTTTTATTTTCTGCAAAATGTTTCACTATTTTTATTCATCGATTTTTATAGCCGATTGTTTTCTGCTAACCGATAATCGATCAGCACACCATCATTGCGTCCAAACATTTTCAGCTATCAAGACGTTACATTCTCTGATTTCTTTATTAAAAGTTTCTTTTCGACTCCTTCAAACCAAATTGTGTTAATTTAGTTAAAGATGGCGTACATAAATCTATCAAGTTCACAAATTAACGCTAAAAGGGATTTTTCAAAATATGTTCCCTAAAATAATTCGTAATTTAATAAATTTGTCATGGATATAACAATGTAAATAATGAATCATCATGGCGAATGTTAATCTGGATTCTTCAGTTTTCGTTTTCATTTCTGCATCAGTCTGATGCGAAAAGTTCATTCTAATTTAAAAGCTTTACTTAATCTGAGAGTTTATAAAAATTGTTTTCCATGTAACCCTTCTGTTGATTCTTATATTCTGAGTATCACGTTCTTTTTTAATAACAAAACCGTTTGATAACATTGTTGGTGATTCTAATAAACATCTTTCTTTTAATCTACATTTTCTGGAATAAAATTGTAATATATCATCAAAGATTCTTTGGCATTTAGGGCAGAGATAAGCAGAAGACTTAACAGACATTTTACCATGGAAAATACTACATATTACATGAATGAGAAAAGAAAAAGCAAAACGAAGAAAAAAGTAAAAAGATTTTGGGCAGAGATAGAAAAAGATAAGAAAAACAAAACATAAGTAACAAAGAACTATTGGCTCCAATTTTGTTATCATAACGTTTCAGTCATTGTGCCCACCGGCCTTTATCAGGTGATTGTCGATCCAGGCTACCTCCAGGGAATTTCAAAGTGAACACTTTATTTAATTTACGGGGTGGATAGAAATTTACAAGAAAGAAAGCGAGCGAAAAAAGAGAAATATCTTGTTTGAAATAGTCAAGAATAGATACAAGATTAGTTTATATTCTATTTAGAATCTATTTCCGGATGCTATCTTGTCCGAGCTGGTTCATTGATTGCTTCTGAGGCCTGGGAAACAACGTTTTCTTGTGTTTTTTTTTTCTTTTTCAGCTCCTATCCAAATATCCATTTGCACAGACAAACACGCTCGCACGTAGTGAGCGCTCACGCCCACTATACATGCAGTGAACAAGTCCATAGAATTGTTTGAATCCAAGACAAAAGACTTGTCTTCGATTAAAAGAATAGTATCCTGCTTGGACAAGACAACGTCCAGAAGCCACGATATAATATTACTTTACCATTATGCACTTGAAAACCAAACAGTAAGTTTGTAATTTACGAAGGGAAAAAAGTATCTTGTGACCTAGTAAATTTCGTCTACTTGCCATATTGTAACGACGTTTCCATTGATTTATTTGATGTTATGCTGTCCATTTTCTTGAGGACTTTTGTCTCGCAATAAATAATACTTGATTAATTTCTCGACAAAGCAGAAGCATTACAGAAATGGTCCAGTGTGATTGATGTATAAGCCGTTCTAGGAAGAGAGGCAGATAAGATTATCTGCAAGATATAAACTCTTCATAAGATAAGTTTTCGGCGCGAAAGAAAGAAATTAAACCAAAGGCAGATTACTAAATCTGCAAGCTGCATTATTCCAATAATACAAACCCGTCCTTCATGACCTTTTTTAAATTCTTATCAAACAAAAGACAAGAATTCTAGGAAATTATCAAAGTTGAAATAAATAGATTCAAAATAGAACGCACAATAATTTTTACATCTATTAAGGATTTTTCTCTTTTCTTCTTCGCTTTCTTACTTTTAAATATCTGTTCACCACGTAAACTAAATAAAGGTTTCAGTTTTAAATTACATGAAGGTACCGGGATCGACAATTACCTGATGAAGGCTGGCAGGGACAATGACCGAAACTTTTTAATGGGGTAAATAGTTATTTGTTGCTTAAGTTTTTCTTTTTCAGTCCGGGATCTTTTTCTTTTTATCTTCTTTTTTTGCTTTTACTCTTCTTAATTTTTCCTTTTTACTTTCTTTCGCCAAATTTTAACCGCTATCTTTTGACATTTGCTTCGTCTTCTTCCATAATGCTCTTATTTTCCATGTTTATCTTTTCTGTTCTTTTTTTTGGCTTTTTCATTCTCATTCTTCCTTCTTACTTTTCTTTCTTCCTTTCTTCCCCTATAACCCATATTTTATAAGCCCTCTTTTTACATTTCCCCCCCGCCATACTTCTCTTCTTTTTCTTTTTCTTTCTTTTCTCATCTTTTTTTTTTTTTTTTGCTTTTTCATATCTCACTCGTCCATTCTTTCTTTTTCTCTTTCCTTCTTTGGCATATATCACATATTTTAGAAGTCCTCTTTTTACATTTTCTTTTCCCCCCTCCATACTTCTCTTCTTTTTCCTTTTCTTTCTTTCCTCTTCTTTTTTGTTTTTTCTTTTTCATATCTCACTCGTCCATTCTTTCTTTTTCTCTTTCCTTCTTCGGCATATATCACATATTTTAGAAGTCCTCTTTTTACATTTTCTTTTCCCCCCTCCATACTTCTCTTCTTTTTCTTTTTCTTTCATTTCTCATCTTTATTTTTTCTTTTTTTTTCTTTTTCATTTCTCACTCTTCCATTCTTCCTTTTTCTCTTTCCTTCTTCCGCATATATCATATATTTTAAAAGTCCTCTTTTTACATTTTCCCCCCTCCATACTTCTCTTCTTTTTCCTTTTCTTTCTTTTCTCATCTTTATTTTTTCTTTTTTTTTCTTTTTCATTTCTCACTCTTCCATTCTTCCTTTTTCTCTTTCCTTCTTCGGCATATATCATATATTTTAAAAGTCCTCTTTTTACATTTTCTTTTTCCCCCTCCATACTTCTCTTCTTTTTCCTTTTCTTTCTCTTCATTTATTTTTTCTTTTTTTTTCTTTTCTCTGTCTTCTTCCCCTATACCGCATATTTTATTATACCTGTCTTTACATTTTCTTTTTCCCCCTCCATACTTCTCTTCTTTATCCTTTTCTTTCTTTTCCCTTCTTTTTCGCTTTATCATTTCTCATTCTTTCCTTCTTATTGTCTGTCTTTCTGTCCTTCCTCCGCCTATATCCTATATTTTATAAGCCCTCTTTTCATGTTTTCTTCTTCTCTTTCCATATTTCACTTATTCTTCCTTTTCTTTTTCTTCTTCTTCGTACGTCATACCTTCTTTGCCTTTGATTCTGTTTTTCCTTTCTCTCTTTTTTATCACCGTTCTTTCTTTCCTCTCTCTCTCTCTTCTACTCCTCCCATATTTCTTTCTACACTTTTATCTCTTTATCTCCTTTTTGTCGCTACTGAATGACTGTTTTCCACAAGAGAATATCATTCGCAAGTACATTATTTCTATTGTTTAATCTCTTATAAATATTAATATCATGAATCTCGTGTGTCACGTTGATAAGGTTCCATGGAATATGGTAAAATGTCTGTTAACCCTTCCGCTTATCTCTGCCCTAAATGCCAATGTAGCTTTGATGACATATCACTATTTTATTCCAATAAAAGTTAAGACTACAGAGGAAGATGTTTATTATAATTTCTAATAATATGATCAAACCGATTTTTTTCATTTAATATAATAAATTTCAAGTCAGTAAATTTCGTAATGTTTGACATAATGTTATTTATATCAATGAATTTATGACGATGTTACATAAAAGACATTGTCTCAAAATAATGACCAAAAACGTTTTAGCAAAAATCTGAAATTTCAGTTGTAACTGCAATGAAATCTTTCCCTTCTTGATTATGCCATTATTTTCTCATAAACAGACGTAATAAATCCTGTCAAGATCAAGTCACAAATCAGATTGCTAATTTTGTAATTACTACATTTCTCAATGTTTCTTTGTTGAAATTATTTGAATAATATTGGTGTCCATTCAATTCTCGTTCTTTTTCTTTTTTCCCTATTATATACGGGATAAATTTTCATATAGTCACCAGCAGTTTTTTTCTGGAGGCAAAATGACCTTAAGTCTCTACGATATGCCAGCAGACGCCTTAGTTTCAAATTGTTTTCAATAAAGATGTTGTCTGAATACTCTCAATTCTTATTCGAATTTTCATTTTTCCCACCTTTTTTTATTAAAATCTCTAATGCTGTTTAGTTCCCTCATGCTGTTAGGGGGTCTTCGGTGACGGCGTCTATTCGGAAATAAATTCTTCGGAAATAATTCTTCTCTTGTGGACGGTGAACGCTAGTTGTTTTGAGTTCAGAGATAAAAGAACTTCAATACATGGAATTTTAACTTTACTATTTTATTAACGTTCATGTCGACATGTTCTATCTATCCAGTGTGGGTCGTCCCCCTCACTGGGCGGGGTTGTTTCAGACACAAAAGAAAACATGTCTACATTGGTTGACGGTTAAGACTTGACTCACTGAAAACTTTCTATCTGATTTCCCAAGCTGGCTCAGACAATCAAAATCGACTTGCCTTATTATGTCTTGTATGTGACCACGAAGGTCAACCTCCGGAGATTGCAGCTGAGATACACTTCCCCCCTAAGAATAATAGTTTGTTAAACTATTATCGAACACTGAGATTGTTCCGTGTTTTCATCAACAATATTCACATTTATCGCTTTCATGTTCTACAACATTATCATTATTATTATTTATACTTTTCTCACCTGATGTGTTTGGTTGCTAACGCGATAAGATTTCTAAAAAATCTCCAGCATTCTCGTCACTATTCTTAGCCAAATTTTACAATTGTTTCCTCCATCATTTAATTGCACTTCCTTACAAATATATATTCGTCCTGATTTCGTTGCATTGGTCTTCTGCGACATAAGCAATTCGCAAGGAAAGTTTTCAACAATATGTAAATAATAACTTCTAAGTTAACTGATTCCATCCAACAAGGATTGAGCGTCCTGGGTAAGACGATAAACTACATCCACGTTCTGGGTAAGACGATAAACTACGACCAGCAGCAAGGCCTCTGATAAGGAGGTTTTGAGTAGCGTGGAACTACCTCTTAATTAATGGTGTTCCCAGGTTCACCCTGACCCGGGGTGGTAGCATTTGTTAGGGTCCCAGCTATGGGCAAATAGTTAACTATTAACAGCAATATTATTTTGAAAAAATTATTACCAGTAATACAAATTTGAAGGAAAAAAATTACCAGAAACAGATTTTTGACAAAACAAAATATTACCAGCAATAAAGAATTTTGTCGGCATTGAGTAGCTCATCGGGGATGGTGTTCCGTGGGACAAAATAAACCAAATAAATCTAAACCAAAGAATACATATTCTATTCATACGAATCTATCCTAAAAATTTTGTCGGCATTAAATAACCCATTGAGGTTGATATGCCGTAAAACAAAATAAATCTAAACCAAAGAATACATATTCTATTCATACGAATCTACCCTAAAAATGTTGTCGGCATTAAATAATCCATTGAGGTTGATATGCCGTAAAACAAAATAAACCAAACCAATCTAAACCAAAGAATACATATTCTATTCATACGAATCTATCCTAAAAATGTTATCGGCATTAAATAACTCATTGAGGTTGATATGCCGTAAAACAAAATAAACCAATCTAAACCAAAGAATACGTATTCTATTCATACGAATATATCCTAAAAATGTTGTCGGCATTAAATAACCCATTGAGGTTGATATGCCGTAAAACAAAATAAACCAAACCAATCTAAACCAAAGAATACATATTCTATTCATACGAATATATCCTAAAAATGTTGTCGGCATTAAATAACCCATTGAGGTTGATATGCCGTAAAACAAAATAAACCAAACCAATCTAAACCAAAGAATACATATTCTATTCATACGAATATATCCTAAAAATGTTGTCGGCATTAAATAACCCATTGAGGTTGATATGCCGTAAAACAAAATAAACCAAACCAATCTAAACCAAAGAATACATATTCTATTCATACGAATCTATCCTAAAATTTTTGTCGGCATTAAATAACCCATTGAGGTTGATATGCCGTAAAACAAAATAAATCTAAACCAAAGAATACATATTCTATTCATACGAATCTACCCTAAAAATGTTGTCGGCATTAAATAATCCATTGAGGTTGATATGCCGTAAAACAAAATAAACCAAACCAATCTAAACCAAAGAATACATATTCTATTCATACGAATCTATCCTAAAAATGTTATCGGCATTAAATAACTCATTGAGGTTGATATGCCGTAAAACAAAATAAACCATTCTAAACCAAAGAATACGTATTCTATTCATACGAATATATCCTAAAAATGTTGTCGGCATTAAATAACCCATTGAGGTTGATATGCCGTAAAACAAAATAAACCAAACCAATCTAAACCAAAGAATACATATTCTATTCATACGAATATATCCTAAAAATGTTGTCGGCATTAAATAACCCATTGAGGTTGATATGCCGTAAAACAAAATAAACCAAACCAATCTAAACCAAAGAATACATATTCTATTCATACGAATATATCCTAAAAATGTTGTCGGCATTAAATAACCCATTGAGGTTGATATGCCGTAAAACAAAATAAACCAAACCAATCTAAACCAAAGAATACATATTCTATTCATACGAATCTATCCTAAAAATGTTATCGGCATTAAATAACTCATTGAGGTTGATATGCCGTAAAACAAAATAAACCAATCTAAACCAAAGAATACGTATTCTATTCATACGAATATATCCTAAAAATGTTGTCGGCATTAAATAACCCATTGAGGTTGATATGCCGTAAAACAAAATAAACCAAACCAATCTAAACCAAAGAATACATATTCTATTCATACGAATATATCCTAAAAATGTTGTCGGCATTAAATAACCCATTGAGGTTGATATGCCGTAAAACAAAATAAACCAAACCAATCTAAACCAAAGAATACATATTCTATTCATACGAATATATCCTAAAAATGTTGTCGGCATTAAATAACCCATTGAGGTTGATATGCCGTAAAACAAAATAAACCAAACCAATCTAAACCAAAGAATACATATTCTATTCATACGAATCTATCCTAAAATTTTTGTCGGCACTAAATAACCCATTGAGGTTGATATGCCGTAAAACAAAATAAATCTAAACCAAAGAATACATATTCTATTCATACGAATCTACCCTAAAAATGTTGTCGGCATTAAATAATCCATTGTGGTTGATATGCCGTAAAACAAAATAAACCAAACCAATCTAAACCAAAGAATACATATTCTATTCATACGAATCTATCCTAAAAATGTTATCGGCATTAAATAACTCATTGAGGTTGATATGCCGTAAAACAAAATAAACCAATCTAAACCAAAGAATACGTATTCTATTCATACGAATATATCCTAAAAATGTTGTCGGCATTAAATAACCCATTGAGGTTGATATGCCGTAAAACAAAATAAACCAAACCAATCTAAACCAAGGAATACATATTCTATTCATACGAATATATCCTAAAAATGTTGTCGGCATTAAATAACCCATTGAGGTTGATATGCCGTAAAACAAAATAAACCAAACCAATCTAAACCAAAGAATACATATTCTATTCATACGAATATATCCTAAAAATGTTGTCGGCATTAAATAACCCATTGAGGTTGATATGCCGTAAAACAAAATAAACCAAACCAATCTAAACCAAAGAATACATATTCTATTCATACGAATCTATCCTAAAAATGTTGTCGGCATTAAATAACCCATCGAGATTGATATGCCGTAAAACAAAATAAAGCAAACCAATCTAAACCAAAGAATACGTATTCTATTCATACGAATATATCCTAAAAATGTTGTCGGCATTAAATAACCCATTGAGGTTGATATGCCGTAAAACAAAATAAACCAAACCAATCTAAACCAAAGAATACATATTCTATTCATACGAATATATCCTAAAAATGTTGTCGGCATTAAATAACCCATTGAGGTTGATATGCCTTAAATCAAAATAAACCAAATCAAACCAACAAGGATTGAATATAATCTTTATAACAATTAGAATTTCTAAACGGCATTAAGTCCGGTTCATAATGGAAGAATGTTATCACCTCAACCATAACTTTTTAAAATAATTATGTCAGACGTTTACTGTTAGAACAAGCCATGCTACTACCACGTAGTCGAATCACCCTTATTTCCCCCATCTTGCGAATATGAGGAGAAAGTTCCTCTCAGACAGCCTTTTTCCTGTGATCTTACGAGGCAGGATCCTGCATGGATGTTTTACAAACATTACAATCTTAACCTCTTCAAATCAAGGGTCAGTTGTCATCTATCTTCAAAATCTTCACTTCCAACCACCTCCTCTTTCATTTATTTAACGCGCAATAGACATCCTTACGATTTTAGCAGTAAACATCTACCTTGAGTGGCTCTAGAGCCTTGTATTGGGTGATCTTTATTAAATATGAAGCACTCAGCTAGGATCGAATATAGCACAAAACATCTGCTATGGTATTTTACTAAACATTACTGTATAACACAAGGCTATCTTTTTTTTACGAAGCGTATTTTTGTCAGGCTCAAGGTCACAGTATAATCCACGGTTAGCACCCTATAACATGCGTCAAAGAGAACCGTTTGTATCTATTTCTGCTGTACAGCACATGATATTCACGTGTACATATATGTCCTCCAAACTAGCAAGAAAACGAACAGCTACCAATCAAGGTTTGGAAATTACCTTTTTTAATTCATATTTGTTAAGCAGAAGAGGCTCAATGCGAATATTACGTTGATAAAGAAAAGCCCTTTTAGTGCTGTTGTTTATCTGTTCGGATAGACAACGAAGAAGTTTTAAAGAAAAAGGAAACAAAAGAAAAAACGCTTACACTTAGAATCCGAAAGAAAGAGTTGAACGTTCTGGAACACAGCATGGGGAAAGATGGCTTGAAGGGACATTCAAAGCTCGCAGGACATATCGAAGTCGAAAGGAACATCTGCGGGCAGCGGATCTGGCGAACATGTGTGGATCGATAAGCAAAAAGATGAGTAGGGAGAGTTACAAGAGAATTCTTCCTAATAACTATAAAAATAGGGTGTTGTAGAAATCCTTGATCGCCTACAGCCTGAAGAGACTCGGTACATAAATGATTATTTACAGGATAGAATTAGGATCAGCTATGATAATTTATGATATTATTTATTAATTTAAAATTGACAGGAAAAGAACAGAGCGTCGGATAAGCAACAATACTCTACTTTGAAGCCGTAAATGGGTCAGAAGAAAAGCCTTTTTTTCTTTGTTATTACCATAAATATCTACGTATGTGCACGTAATGCAGTGGTTATCACCGAAAGTAGGATTGATATATTCAACTTCCAGCCGGGACTGTTACGTTCGCTTCGCGTAAATTGCTTTTCGGGGGTATAAACTCATGATACCACCACGTAGGGACTACAAACAAGGAAGACAGAACCTTCTAAAACTTGGTTGTTTACCAGTCTAGTAGAAGAATAACTCTGCATTCAAATCCAATTAAGTGTTGATGGCTAACAACTCCAACCCGTAAAATCCTACTTATTAGAGAAATCTCAGAAAGAATGCTTATCCTAAGACGCCTGTTACCCTATACTCCACAGCAGAGAATTCTATAGGACTTTGTTATAGGTCCTTACCTATAACTACAGAATGAACTCTTCCTAACACTATATATACTACGCCTCTCAAGAGAGAGACGAATCGAGTCGAGCCGATAGTAGTTCACTCCAAACCAGACTGACAGTCATACTAACACCTTCCACATCTTGTATTATTATTCCGTGTAATATATCTTCGTTATTTCTACTCTTGTGTCTGTGTTGTTCTTCCTTGGTCCTAACCTGGACCATAACAAATGTATATATCAAAAACTAAGGTCCAATGATGGTGAATGAAGGCTAGATTACTAGTGCTGTATTATCTACCCTTAAAATCAGCATTTCAAATCCTTTTTGTACCATGTCTGATTTGGCTGTCGATTCGGTCATATCCAGAAAGCAAGACAATAAGGATGCTAGGTGCTACCGATGTTTCACAAGATCAGCGGTCAACCGCTATACTAAAACGAAGATTTGTTTTCCCATGAATGGGCCAACAAAAATATGTTGACTATCAGAAATCAATAATAGACCTCATTCATCAGCCAAATTTCCTTCATTTATAGGCGCGATAAATTCGTCTTTTCTGTTCAATCTGTTTTGAGGCTCATTGTTGTTCCTTCTTCTCAAAACCGGGGATTCAACATGGCTGCGTTATCGATGGGATGAACTTTAAATCAGAAAGAAAAATAGGAAAGGATCAAATCGACAGACATTTTAGGATGAAATATTTTCACATATAAACACAAGATACAAAAATGAATAAAAGTAATGAAAAACGATTGAATTTAGAATTACATATTCAAAATCATTTTTACTCCGTTATTTCCACAACGATATCTTTACATTGATAGAAACACGCAACATTTTCCCTAGTTTCTCTTTATATCATTTTTTCATCGGTATCACCCCATGCAAGGCAGTAAAGCCACTAAGACACAAGCGGTTACAAGGTGTGAAAGAATTAGGAGCAGAAACATTAATAATGAGAGGGAAGAGAAAAGTGTAATCAGGAGGACAGTAGATAGCGATTGAGATTGCATTTAAATATTTGCGGATTAAATTTGTCTGGAAAACATGGAGCCGGAAGGGATTTCCACAAGCGAGAAGTGCGAGAAAGGAAAATGTTATCATAGAATTTATGGCTATAGCCAGCCAGCTCGACTGTAAATTGAGGAGATATCAGCGCCAGTCTTTTACTGCAGTTAAATTCGAAAAGTCTAGGTACCATAGCGAAGAGCTCAAGTTGTTACCAGGTCAAAAAGAAGAATAACGAATAACAAAAAGCACACAAAATTTTTCAAAATTGTTGAAAAAGTGTTTTACAGAGTATATAAAAACGGAAAATAAATGTGAGAAGAGGCGTAATAAGGTCACGAATTGGAAAAAGGATATATATGGGAAAAATGTGAACACAAAAGACATTGGAATCAGTTAAGGAAAAGGTTTACTGAAGAAAGTCCAGTAAGATCGGAAGAACCGATGCACTTGCTGTTTGATACTTTGACGTACCAGCAAAAACAAAACTGCTCTCTATTACTCATCACAGAGGACCATCCCTGCCCCCCCCCATTAGAATGCCTGACGCTCAACTTCTCGAGAGTTCCTCTTTGCGACTACTCGGCCTCACATTGACTGCTGACCTCACATTAAGTCAATAGCTTCGTCCACCGCAGGGAAAGTTGGCTCCCTGTGCCGCGCCAGGAATTTTTCTCGCCGGAGTCGATCCTTCAAATCTACAAATCAACCATTCGCCCTTGCATGGAGTATTGCTGCCATATATGGTCCGGTGCCCCTTCTGTTTGTCTCAAGGTTCTTGATAAGATCAAGAGACGGATATGCAACGTAATTGGCCCTGATCTGGCATGTCGTCTGCAGTCGCTCTCTCACAGACGTGACGTCGCCTCCCTCTGTCTTTTTTACAAATACTTTCATGGTAACTGCTCCGATGAGCTGATTTCGCTGGTTCCTAGACTTCATGAATTTAAGTGTTCTACTAGGCTGGCATCTCGCTCTCACCCTTTTCACTGTCGAATCTGTTAAATATAGCCGTCTCTTCTACTCCAATAATGTCTCACACCTCTCGCCTGTGGAACCCCCTCTCCTTTTCCTGTTTCTCTGATAGGGTATAATCTCCATCTATTCAAATGTAATGTCAATCGACGTCTCCAGATACCTTGATCTATCCTCTATCCTAGTTTAAGAGGAAACCTACCGAAAAATTAGAGTTTGACCCAAAAGGAAAGAAATACAAAGTTCAGTACGTTGGTGAAGTCACCAGAAAGAGGAGGGGGTGATATTAAGAAAAAATATATTTACTATTAAAAAAACTTTAAAAATCTCAAAAGCGGGGAAGTTGTGGATTAAATAATCCCCGATAACACAAATGAACTAGACAAGACGCCTTAAATAAAGAACTCCTAGTACGTCAGTCAGTCGCAGTCTGTGGCAGGCTCGCGACAGGCAAACAGGACATGACCAGACCTCTGTCTTCGGGCAGAGGTTGATAAGACCTCCGTCTTTGAGCGGAGGATGACTCCGTCGGGCTCCTCTTCGGAGAGAGCCTCGGCTGAGAAAAACAGACAAATACTGTACCCAAGCCTGCTTTTGCGGGGACTTGGTAAATTTTGATGAGTGCGGATTCTCCACAGTAAACTTTACCATGTGTCGCATCTAGTCCGCAGTAGAGCGACCGGTAAATACCAGTCAGTCAGTATACTGTCTGAGTCTGGCTCGGGCTCTGGCTCCTGCTCTGGCTCTGGCTCTGGATCGCTATTGTCAAGTTCTCTGTCTTGGTCCTGAGTGCGACACAGTCGTCGGGGCATCGTCTACGAACGGAGACTCGGCTAAAAATAATAAACAATAAATTTGCCCGATCCCGCGGGGGTTGGATATATTTTGACCACTGGCCCGAGTGTACACGCTCGGATTGCTCACGGTAAACTCGAACTTATGTCATATCCCGTCTCAGTGTAAATACCAGTCCATGGCAGTCAGTCGGAGAAAATTCTCATGTCTTTACGACGAATTGTCTAAGCAAGACATAATATTATAACCGCTAGCAGTGAATTATAATAGAGTGTTAATTTCTCCAAGCCTTCTTTTCTCAATACGCAATCAAGAAATTTCAAATATTTCTTATCCGAAGCACAGGTCTTCTTGTCGTTCACATTCTATTTAATTCAATCGAAAACAACATTTTTTACCAATCATTTATCAAAGTTATGATGGCAGTAACTGACTAATTTTTTTTTTCAACAATTATTTTAGGTTAAGGATTAAACCAGTTTGCGCGAATATGAAAAATTTAATATCCAGTCGAATAACATTCTTCTAAAAAAAGTTGATTTCTTGGTATTGAATTATAGCCTTGTAAAATCTGTGATAATCTACCGATTAGACTGGAGATAGAAGTTTAAAACCAAAATTTAGGCAATACTTTCCGCACGTATGAATTTTATTTTATTACGTTAAACATATGGATAAATTTACATTTTTTAAGCTTTAACTACACTTTTTTGTTTCTTACCGAAATACAAATTAAGGATACAATTCCTATTTTTTGACCATATGTTTGATTTAGAAAAGATTTATTGTGGAATAAAAAATTGATCAACAGTAAATAATTCCATCAAAAATGTCTTTATGGATTTATTACATTCGATGAGAAACGGTTCAGTTGAAAGTTGCTAATCAAGTGTATTTACTGACGACATGATTTATTCAACAAACAGAAACAAATCATAAATTTATGCGATCGTGAAAAAATATTATTCTTAAATTATAACAAAAGTTGTAAGCAGATTATATAAGGAGTGGCGACTTTCAGTAAGATAAGTAAAATTAAATACTATTACCATAAAAAATGTATTCCTTATCAATATTACTTGAGTAATAGAGCGATAGAATTGCTGAAACAAAAATTGTACGCAGATTATATAAACAGTGGTGACTGGCAGTAAAGCAAGTAAAATTAAATACTGACCATTACCGTTAAAAATGTATTGCTTCTCATTATTCCTGGAGTAATTGAGTGATAGCAATGCTGAAACAAAATTTTACTCCGATTATATAAAGACTGGGAACTGGCAGTAAGGTGAGTAAAATTAAATACTGACCATTACCGTTAAAAATGTATTGCTTCTCGTTAAACCTTGAGTAATTGAGTGATAGCAATCCTGAAACAAAAACTTTTACTCAGAATATATGAAAAAAAGTAGTGACTGGCAGTAAGACAAATAAAATTAAAAACTGAGCATTACCGTTAATAATGTATTGTTTCTCATCATTCCTTGAGTAACTGAGTGATAGCAGTCCTCAAACAAAAATTGTACTCAGATTATATGAAGAGTGGTGACTGGCGGTAAGGCAAGTAAAACTAAAAAGTGACCATTACCGTTTAAATGTATTGCTTCTGTTTATTCCTTGTGTAACTGAATGATAGCAATCCTGAAACAAAAATTGTAAGCAGATTATATAAATAGTATTGAATGGCAGTAAGGCAAGTGAAATCAAATACTGGCAAATACCGTTAAAAGTGAATTGAAGAGTAGTGACTGGTAGTAAGGCAAGTAAAATTAAATAATGACCATTACCGTTAAAATGCATTGCTTCTCATTATTCCTTGAGTAATTGAGCGATAGCAATCCTGAAACAAAAATTCTACACAGTTTATATAAAGACTACCGACAGGCAGTAAGACAAGTAAAATTGAAATACTGCGCATTACCGTTAAAAATGTATTGCTTCTAATTACTCCTTGAGTAATTGAATGATAGCAACCCTGAAAGAAAAATTGTACTCAGATTATATAAAGACTACCGACAGGCAGTAAGGTAAGTAAAATTAAAAACTGAGCATTACCGTTAATAATGTATTGCTTCTCATCATTCCTTGAGTATCTGAGTGATAGCAGCCAAAAATGATACCCTGATTATGTAAATAATAGTGACTGACAGTAAGGCAAGTAAAATTAAGTACTATTACCATCGAAAAAGTATTGATTCTCATTATTCTTTCAATAGTTGAGTGATAGAAATACTGAAAGAAAAATTGTACTCAGATTATATAAAGTGTGGTGAATGGCAGTAAGGCAAGTAAAATTAAATACTGACCATTACCGTTAAAATGTATTGCTTCTCATTATGCCACGAGTAATTGAGTGACACCAATGCTGAAACTAAAATTGTAATCAGATCATATAAATAGTGGTGACTGGCAGTGTGGTAAGTGAAATTAAATACTGAACATTACTGTTTAAAATGTATTGCTTCCCGTTAATCCTTGATTAATTGAGTGATAGCAATCCTGAAAAAAAATTGTACTCAGATTATATAAAGCGTAGTGACTGGCAGTAAGACAAGTAAAATTAAAAAACTGAGCATTACCGTAAATAATGTATTGTTTCTCATCATTCCTTGAGTAACTTAGTGATTAGCAGTCCTCAAACAAAAATTGTACTGAGATTATATGAAGAGTGGTGACTGGCAGTAAGACAAGTAAAATTATATTCTGAACATCACCGTTAAAATGATTTGCTTCTCATTATTCCTTGAGTAATTGAGTGAAAGCAATCCCGAAACAAAAATTTTATTCAGATTCTATAAAGAGTGGTGTCTGGCAGTAAGTCAAGTAAAATTAAATACTGACCATTAGCGGAAAAACTGTATTGCTTCTCAGTATTCCTTGAGTAATTGAGTGATAGCAATCCTGAAAGAAAAATTGTACTCAAATTATATGAAGAGTAGTGACTGGCATTAAGGCAAGAAAAATTAAATACTGACTGTTGCCATTAAAAACGTATTTATTCTCATTATTTCTTGAGTAATTGAGTGAAAGCAATCCTGAAAAAACTTGTACTCTGATTATATAAATGTGGTGACTGGCAGTAAATTATCATCAAAAGCAAATAGTTTGCTTTTTAATAATTCTTACGAGAATGACTTCTTTCCAGTGACTGACTGATGTAAGTTCACAGCAATCAAGTGCCCGGACTTTTCTCTCTTCCTATTTCAGTTGATCAGAAAGGGCAACTTTTATGACCTACTTCCGATAGCTTCATTCATCATGAAAGAGAGATTCACACAAAATAAATCAATGATTAATAAATTCTGCAAGCAAAAACACAGTTATTCTTGCTATCAAGTCAGACAAAAGGCCAAGATACAAAATAATGAATAAATAATGAAAATGATAGTCGTTAACCCATGGATATTAGAGAAAGGATTATATAAAAGTAAAGCTAAAAGAAAAAATATACAGCAATCAATTTCTCGGGATTTATTTCTCCATTTCTGACTTTGAACACACAAACCTCTGCAAGAATCAGCGCGTATGCTAGTCTATGAGGATCCCATTAGTAGGCCTAGCATAGAAATAAATGCAATATGGGAGCCGTTAAGAAAGAAAGAAAGACAAAAAACAGCAATGCGTTAAGATACATAACGACTATCCAATTGCATTATTAGCAAATTAAAAATAAAACTTCTGAAATATTTTGATTTTTTTACCCTATATGGTAAAATCGATATAGTAAAAGCCTTCGGTTTGGAGGTGACCTTTCTGAAGATCTAAAACAAATTAAATTCAAATTTGTTCTGGTGGCATTAGGACACTTAGCATACGTTTTGCCTTTATATACAGCTATTGGATGCCCGCCAGCAGCTTCCAACTAACATTGAACTTTGATAAAAAAACATCGAGCAACTTTCAAGAACTGAACACTCTCTGTTTCACTACGATTTTAAGATAAAGATTAGAACATGCGTTTTCAGTTTCTGTGTGAAATTTATGTTGATATTATTTATCTGAAAATAAAGAGGTTGATAAAATATAAGTTAAAACAGTTAGAAATCTTGAAATATGTGTCCTCAAAAACTAATGCACCCTTTAAAATGTGTATACACACATTATATATATATATATATATATATATATATATATATATATATATATATATATATATATATAGTAAATATACTCGTCTGGAAAAACGTTAGGTGTTTTGGCTTGTATATGAACAAACCAACGCCCAAGGAAAAATAAGGGATAAAAAAACAAAGAACTAAGAACATGTAATTGAGGCGAAAACAATCGTCCAGAATCCAAGCTCAGAGTCCAAAGAAAAAAACATCCAAACCGAGTAAAGCAAAAGTAACTATGTAAAGTGCTCAATACACTAAGTAGAGCAAACCTAACTATGAATCTAAAGAGCCAGGTAAACCTACCTAGGTTCACCTACACGGATTAAGTATATATATATATATATATATATATATATATATATATATATATATATATATATATATATATATATATATATATATATATATATATATATATATACACACACACATATATATATATGGAGATGGAGATAGAGAGATAGAGAGAGTTAATACAAATAAAACGTTTGTTACTTATCTGATTGATGTTAGCTTGAGCATCCCAACCACTCCGTCCACTTGTCAGGATTTATCAGCAATTGGTTATTTATACTTCTCGATCTTCCTTTTCTATATGCACTTTTCATTGATGCAAGGTTCTTTTTTAAGTGTATGTGTGCACATGGGGGGTCGTGCGCATGCGTACATACGCCCGTCTGAGCGTATGTAGGTACGTGTAAAATGACGTGGTTATTTGTCCTTTTCTTCGTTTTTTCATTTTACTCTACTTGACATTTTCTCGCCTATTCTCTTTTCTTTCAATTATATATATATATATATATATATATATATATATATATATATATATATATATATATATATATATATATATATATATATATATACTGTGGAAATTGTAAAGAAATCTCGATAATAATATAGTTATTGGTATTTATTTTATAATTTTCTAGATATAAAGTTTCCTGTGGGTCGTAAGAAAAATGTAATCTCGAAGGATGTTGTAAATATATTGAATGATTGGGACGCAGCTTTGCAAATTACGAAAAAAAAGCAGCTGAAAACATTGGAAAGATGAAAGCAAGAAAAAAATGTTTGATATCAGAAATCATCAGAAAAATAGATTTAAGAAAAATTACAAGAAGGACATGTCGAATCTGAAGCCGGCGAATGTAAACAGAAATAAAATATGAGAGAATATTAAGAACACTGACTACAGATATAAAATACAAATCAAACTACGAAAAACACAACTTGTATATTGGAAAAAGGATGAAAAAATGGATAAAAACTGATTCATAAACATTATTTTTAGTAATGGGAATAGAGCGGAGAATACAGAAAACGATAAAGAAAAACAAAGTTATAATAAAAGTATATATATATATATATATATACATATATATATATATATATATAATACAGTTGAAAGGTGTACTATATATATATATATATATATATATATATATATATATATATATATAATACAGTTGAAAGGTGTACTATGTGTATGGGTAAACGTACACAATATGATGGACAGAGAGTATGGAATATAAAATAATAAAACTGGACAATGAGGTCAACAGGGGAAGAGGAAGCAGTCCGTTTTATGCTTAAACGCAGTTTTCAGGCCATGTATGTTGTGTTGGCTTGACTATTTATATATGCTGGTCAGTCATACACTGTGGGTATTAAGGACTGCTGTGGTTATTGGGTGTAAGGTAATGGTTATGTTTCAAATTATTCTACAGGGACAGTAATTACATTATTCGGACGATTGTCCTCATCTTTGTCGATATATTTATTACAATGTTTCGGCCCGTCAGTATCTGTCTATATTTCTGACATGAGGTATTATGTACACTATTTACATTATTCAGACTATTGTCCTCATCTTTGTCGCCATATTTATTACAATGTTTCGGCCCGTCAGTATCTGTCTATATTTCTGACATGAGGTATTATGTACACTATTTACATTATTCGAACTATTGGACTCCTCTTTGTCGCCATATTTATTACAACGTTTCGGCCGTTGTACGCTATAACCGATATTCTAAAGGTTATTGGGCAGAAAATTTGCAGACATGAATCCGGTTATTTATAGTTCTTTTCAAATGTTGTTTGCTCGTTATTTATTATTGATTATTTCATTATTTGTTATTGATTATTATTGGTCCATTTACTCGTATCTCCTCTACTTACATCCATAAAACAACTTCTTTCAGTAAGCTTCTACATTGGGTGGCTCTTGGGCATTATATTAGGTGAACGATATAAGTCAGGCGACATGTATTTGATTTTCAACATATTTTCATCGATAACTGTATTCCAAGTTTTAATAAATCTAAATCTGATAATGTTTTTGATACAAAAACAAACAAAAGAAAGATGAACTCCCGACAGGTACTGAGTAACACTGAGTAAAGAACTTAATATGGAAGATGCGGTCATCTGGAGATTCCACATTTAGTTTCTGAAAAATTAATAATGCAACAATTTTTCTCAATCAAAATAAATTCAACAAGGATTCGTTAATAACTAAATGGAGTTTTCGGTTGAGGATAATTCGAGAAATAAATGATATAATAACGAAATTTTTCTTAATGGCGTCAGTGTTACATTATTTACATTATTCCGACTATTGTCCCCATCTTTGTCGCCATATTTATTACAACGTTTCGACCGTTGTAAGCTCCGGCCTTCTTCAGGTGATTGGAATGTCGAACTGAACCCTTTTTTTCATTCACTGTTCACTAGACTGTACTAGTTCCACGTGACATGTCTAATGGATATTCGTTATCAGTTATTTCCTGTTAATTTCCCTCTGAAAGTTCTCCACTGCCTTAGCCGGGTATTGAACTCACATACTTTGGGTCTTGTCACTGGATCTAATTAACGCCTTTATCCACTGTACCATGTGTCCTTGGGGACCCATGGCACAGAAATATAGACAGATGCGTCAGTGTTACTTAATAAAAGCTGTTAGATGTTTTTTGCCCTTTTATCTTCTATTCTTGTTGACGTTCTGTTGCAATTAACTCAAAACAAAATATCGGTAACCAATGTTATTTTCATTACGGTATTAATGCGAATATTGGTTTCCCAAAGGTCATTGTATTCATTTCATTTTTCATGTTTGTCAACGCGCTTGGAAAATATCGTATGTTATATTGATATTAGATTGTACAATATCGGAGTGATAAAATCTCGGGGTTCTACGATATCGGGTTTATAGGATATCGAGTTATACGATGTCAGGATTATACTATAGTGGAACTGCATTATTTTAATTTACATTATTTAACTTCAAGCTTGTCCAGGATATCAGGATAAACTACATCCGGCAGCAAGGTCTCCGATCGGGAAATTGGAGGTTTTAAGGATCGTCGAACCATCTCCAAATTGATGTTGTTCCCAGGACGACCCTGACCCGGGGTGATAGTACCTGTTAGAGCCCCAGCTATGGACAAATAGTAAACCTTCAAACGATATGAATGTATAAAAATACAATTCTATGGTAAAAATACCAGTACGACATTTTTTGTATACAAAACGATACATATTTATAGTAGAATTACCAACCAAACATTTTAAAAACAGAAATACCAACAAGAAATTTTTTAGCAAGATGACCAATAAGGTAACCAAAAAAGTTCTGTCCGTTTTTAAAGGAAAAAAAGAAAACGCTTCACAGTATGTGTAACTTATATTTAGTCTTCGAAGTAATCGCCATCGGCATCCAGCACCTTCTGCCAACGTGTCTCCAGCTGTTCAATGCCCTTGCGGTAGAACTCGGTGTTTTTGACGCAAAGAAGTCCGTGAGGGCTTTGCGCAAGTCTGCTTCATTGGTGAAGGATTTCCCACGAAGATGATTATCCAGGGAATGGAAGATGTGGTAATCGGATGGCGCAAGGTCAGGTGAATAAGGTGGATGGCACAAAGTCTCCCACCCAAGTTGCTGTATGGTATCCATGACCACTCGCGCGACATGCGGCCTAGTGTTGTCATGGAGGAAAAGCACACCTTTACGATTCACCAGTGCTGGCTCTTTCTGGCGCAATGCCTGTTGCACACGTTTCAATTGCTGCTAGTATAGGTTTCCAGTGACCGTTTGGCCCGTTGATAGCAGTTCATAATGAACCACTTGACGACCTGTACACCAGACACAAAGCATAATCTTGCGTGGGTGCATAGGCGGTCTTGCGTGTGATTGACAGCATCCTGAGTAGACAACCAATGTCTGGAACGCTTGGGAGTTTCGTACAGAACCCACTTTTCATCACTGGTAAGCACTCGATTGAATAAGGATGCGATACGGTGGCGAGAAAGCAGCGATACGCAGGCTGCCACTCGTTGTGGACCTCCAACAGTGTTTGCGGAACCCACTTGCTCAGTTTGTACGTCTTACCTAGGCGGTGCAGGTGAAGTCTAACTGTTTTATCGGGAACGTTGAACTGTCTTGCAAGTTCACCACACGTTAGACTACTGTCCTCTTCAATGGCCGCCTTCAGGACTCCGTCATTCAAGACCTGTGGTCGTCCACTGCGAGGCTCATCATGGAGAGACAAATCTCCCGACTTGAATTTTCGAAGCCAACGCCTTTCAGTACGTTCATCCACAGCACTATCCCCAAACGCTTGACATATGCAGCGACTTGATGCAGCTGCTGATAAGCCCACTTTGAAGTCGTAAAGCAAACAGCCCCGAACGAGATCTCTAGACACTTCCGTCCTTCTCACAGCTGTCCGGCTTATAACTGATGGCCGGGCACGGTGCGCGTTTTTTTTAACGTCTGATGTTCCTACTTCCGGCTGTCCGAATTTGAAAACAATTGCTACACGCATTTCGTATATATTCCAACTTCATTCAATGACTAATCAAAAAACGGACAGAACCCTTTTGGTAACCTTGTATTTTGTAGCAAAATGACCAACAATATATTTTATCGCAAAATGGCCAACAATATATTTTATAGCAAAATGACCAACAGTACATTTTATAGCAAAATGACCAACGATACATTTTGTAGCAAAATGACAAACAATACATTTTATAGCAAAATGACCAACAATACATTTTATAGCAAAATGACTAACAATATATTTTATAGTAAAATGACCAGCAATTCATTTTATAGCAAAATGATCAACAATATATTTTATAGCAAAATGACCAACAATATATTTTATAGCAAAATGACCAACAATACATTTTGTAGCAAAATGACCAACAATACATTTTATAGCAAAATGACCAACAATATATTTTATCTGTAGTCGTAGCCATAAAAGTATGTTCAAAATATTTAGATTTCGGCATTAATAAACCCATAAATGTTGTTATGCCGCTAAAGAAAATCAAACAAATTAAATTCAAGCCAATGTCCTCATCTCTTGTTATTATCGTTGTACACTCCGTCCTTCTTCATAAGCATGCCAGTGAGGGTACCATTCGGGTAATTTCCGATTGAACCCGTTATTTAATCCACTACATTTTACAGTTCGAAATTCCGTGCTGGTTACTCAAATCGACAGCCACCTGAAGAAAGCCGGTGTACAATGGCCGAAACGTTATGATGATAACAACCAAGATCCACGCACGCATGGACTCACCCAGCTATAAACAGGAGCAGGTACTGCCTTTTAGAGAGGAAGGTTTCCAGCAGTCAGCTCTAAAAGTCGGACCGAACATTGTTTCTGTAACATTCTTGTTTGTATATGTTTGTAATACTGTTTTCTGTTAATAGATTTTTTTTAACTCAATTCCTCTCTCGTGTCTTTAATTCTGGCCCTAAGAAGGCCGCAACAACTTTACAACGAGGACCTCAAAGACCCTTGAGGTCCCCAAAAGGACTACCTGGAAATTTTCAATATTGCTTCTCTTCAACAGTCCTTAGCAATCCAGAAAGGGAAACTGAATGAGAAAAAAAAGAGTAACTAACTTACACTGAACTTTCTGAGAATTCATGTCTCTCAGAGAGAAAAAAGCACTTGTGATTCCCTGAGTGAGTAAGAAATTAAAGTTATTTCGTTTATTTCGCCACAGTTAAATTCTATTTCGGTTTAATCTTTAAAAAGACACAGTCAAACATGAATGAGTTCAAATCCGCCATTTCTTAAATGCCTACTTGAAATTCAAAAACAAACTGAAAAAGAACGGTTTGAACTTCAAAAGCATACTAAAAAAGAAAGGCTAGAATTTCAAAAACGAATTGAAGAAGAAAGGCTCGCATTACAAAAACAAACGGAAATCAAACAACAAAAACTTGAAGAAATTCTACTTCAAACTCAACAAGAGCAAATAAATTTACTTGAACTGAAAAACAGGGGGCAAATTAGTGAAAACGAAAACCCGTTCTCACAAAACACCATCTGGGGCACAATAGACAAATTTGCGTATTCTCCGGACAAGGATATAACTTTCGCTTCCTATTTTAGAAGGTACAAGGATTTATACGCTACAGCTTGCGTAAATTGTGCAGACTCTACAAAGGTTCGCCTGCTACTAATCAAGATTGAGGGAGAACTTATCATAAATGTAACTTTTCATTGAAGGACATTAAAACTAAAAACGTACGTATTAAAGAATACAGAAAAATTTATTTGACACCGACTGGATGGAGAAATTTAAGTTTTGGGACGTGCTAATTAATTCATTTTGCCAAAAACTCGAAAACCTGACCACCGAGGCAAAAAATTAATAAAATATTTAAAAGAAACTTTTCCGGGAGTTTTTTTCTAGGGGCCTTGGTTGGTATAATAAGATGGCGGCAAAATTCAAGTTAAAAGATGACATCCAGCCAGTGTTTAAGAAAAAAAGAAATGTGACTTTCGCCTCTTTACCACAAATATATGAAGAACTCGACAGACTAGATAGAACCAGGGTCTTATCGAAAATTGAGTACAGTCAATGGGCTTCACCGACCGTCTATGTGAAAAAGAAGTCAAAGGAGATCAGGTTCTGCGCTGATTTCTCAACGGGGCTTAATGCTGTAATCAAAGATTATCATTATCATTTACCAAACCCGGAAGAAATTATCGTGAAACTAAATGGAGGGAATTTTTTTTCAAAAATCGGTCTCAGTGACGCTTATCTTCAAACGCCGGTAGAGGAAGAATGTTCTAAGTTGCCCTGTATCAACACCCATCGTGGGTTGTTCAAGTCCCAACGTCTACCTTTCGGGGTCAAGGTCGCGTCGGCAATCTTCCAACAAGTAATGGATACAATTCTGAGCGGGTTTGACTTCGTGGTTGCGTATTTGGACGACATATTAATAAACAGCCAAAATGTAGAACACAAGGAACATGATCATAATGTCTTTTTAAGAATTCAGGAGTACGGGTTCAAATTGAAAGAATCTAAATGCGACTTTTTTTATGGAGAAGATTAAATACTTGGGGCACATCATCGACAAAGATGAGAGAAAACCAGACCCAGAATGGGCTACCGCAATCAAGGACATGCCAACTCCCGAAAACGTCTCTTCATTACAAAGTATTTTAGGATTGGCAAACCACTACCAAGTATTTATACCTTAATATGCACAACTTACGTTCTCCTCTAAACGAACTTCTGAAAGAAGACAAGGACTGGGAGTGGACACCTGAATGCCAAGAAGTGTTCGTCAAAATAAAAGAAGTCTTGACGTCGGACTTGTTTCTCACTAACTATAACCAGACCATTATAGTTGCCAGCGACACCAGCTCGTATAGCATTACAGTATGTATTCTGCACAAGATGCCAGATGGATGTCACAAACCAGATGCTCAGGCGTCGAGAACAATTCTTCCTGCAGAGAAGAACTACTCCCAAATTGAGAAAGAGACGTTAGGGATTATTTTCACAGTAACGAAATTTCACCGGTACATTCACGGTAGATACGTTATATTGCAGACGGGCCATAAACCGTTACTTACCATTTTCGGTTCTAAAAAAAGGTCTGCTTGTACATACAGCAAATAGACTACGGAGATGGGGAACAATCCTCTTAAATTATAACTTCAAGATGGAGTTCCTGCCGTCTAAAAAAACTTTGTCATGCCGACTGACTATCCAGATTAATCCCGAAATACAGGGAACCTCTTCAAGATAATGTGATCGATTCTCTCGAACAGAAGGGGAAATTAAAACCACATTATGCAACTTAGTAAGGGGACTCCCTGTAACTCACGACCAAATCAAGCGAGAAGCTCTAAACGATGTGTTCATCAGGAAAATCAAAACCATAATTCGTGAAAAGGACCAACTGACTTCAAATATTTTCTCCCTATGCGACGAAGTATTGCTATATAGTGAGCGAGTCGTCATTCCCACAACGTTGCAAAGAAGAATTCTGAAAGATTTCCATGTCGGCCACCCAGAAATTACAAGAATGAAAAGCCTTATGCGCAGTTATGTGTATTGGCAGAGCATGGCTAAAGATAGTGAAAACATTGTAAAATCCTGTAAAAGCTGTGCCTTGGTGGCTAAGGCAAACCCAATCAAATATAGTCCTTGGCCTAAAACGGACCGACCATGGTCCCGAATACATGTGAACTTTGCGGTCCCGCTACACGGATTCTACTATCTCATAGTAGTAGATAGTTTTTCGAAATGGCCCGAAGTCCTTAGATGGAGAAAACCTACTATGGAAGTTACAATCAATTTTCTCCACGAACTCTTCACCAGATTTGTCCCGACAATGGGACACAATTTACGTCCGGCGACTTTAAAAATTTTTGTGAGATCTTCCCAATCAATCCTATCACAATCGCCCCATATCACCCAAGGTCCAACGGACAGGCTGGGCGCTTCGTTGATACACTGAAAAGAGCCCAGAAAAAAGCTATGGGCACACCCACAGAAAAATCTCTACAACAGTGTATATCATTACGCCCAACCACTACACACCATCATCATTACCTCCAGCCGAGGGAATATTTGTGCGTACAATCAGGTGTGTGTTCGACAAGTTACTCCCCAAACAAACAAAACCCGAACGAACAAACATTTTTTCCGGATGTTTCGTGATAATAAATCTTTCTGAGAAAAATGGCGTACAATTGAGAAAAGAGCAAAGAAATATGATCTACATATTTATTTTTCTACTCTTAGTCTCTTTCCTTCTGAGTAACCCCTTGCGTCTTACTGGCTTTTATCCTTTGATCGGGTTGAAATGATATTTTTAAAAAGAAGCGTGGGTGTAGATAGATTGGCCTATCTACTCTCCAGTTCACACTCCTCTCCCCCGCCCCCGGTCTTTTGAACAGACGTAGAGTTTTATCCTTTGTTTCCTTGTTTAGGATTGGGCTTCCGGTTACTTCTAAAGTCTATTTCAACTCTATAATTCTAACATCATCAAATAAACTCCGACTGAAATGTTATTCCGTAATTAAATCTTAACCTCATGATCTTACCCGTTATATTTCCTGTACAGCCCCAAAAACTTCACTTCTTGTCCTTTCTTACGATCATACAACAATAAAAAGTAACCCTCTATCTTAAGTGGCTCTTGGGCTTTGTATTGGGTGAATATTAGTAAAAAAATAAATAAAAAGAGGCGTCTGCTGTATTTAAGCATTATTATAAATCTGATGAAGGAAAGCAACATTGGTTGAAACATTAGATTGTTCGATGATAGATTTTTCCAAAAGTCTGCGTTTAAAATATCCTTTATGTGATCGGTGACTTAAGAAAAATAACTTATAATATTAGAAATAAGCGGCTTTTTGTCGAAAGAAATACATTGTTTAAAATCCGATTATTGAAATATAATATCTTAATTTCTCTTTTAATTCTCTCTGAATTTTGACACTAGGCGTCAATCTTTCCAAATGATGTCTCGGTTTGTGCCAAAGAAAAAATAAGTACGGAAAGCTACACAATTTAATTTATATAGTTGAATTTAAAGACAAAAAATATTGAACAGAAAGCTAAGTATCTTAATCAAAGTGTGCTGAGCCTACAAGACAAAAATATATTTCTATGTAATCTTTCGGCAGTTAAAATATGAAAAATGCAGTCCAAGAAAAAGTAATGTTTTGCCAAAATGTTTGAAGAGAGCAAAAGACGAAGATCTCAACATTCAATGACCAGAGACAAAAGACAAATGAGGAAGCTAGGTAAGGTTGTGACCTAATCAGTATTACAATCGCATATGCATTTGACTAACGAGAGTTCTGCAATGCATTTGTAATTGAAGAACACAGAACAAGATGATATCTTCCTTGACTGAATGGCATTGCTAAACGCCTACTCTGTATTTATGAATGTCGCTAAATACCGTAGGGAATACATTAATAGCTTCATGATTACGTCTTTTGATTGAATGGTAAGATTGGCGGGAATATTTCTGCTGTTTGTCTGTCTGTCTGTCTCTGTCTCTGTCTCTGTCTCATTCTCTCGTTCTACACTTTACCTTTTACTCATGTATTCGACATCTCAAAGAAAGATCACAAGCGAAACATAAAGATATCACTTTTATAGTTGGGCTTGAATTCTAACGAATGGCAATAAACGGGGAAAATAAAAAAAAAAGATTACGCAGAAGTTCATTATACAGTCTTCTCTCAAGCGGATGAGGATTATGGACTAGATGCATTTCTCATCTTTTGCTGAAATTTCGTTCATTAAAACTAGGAAGCAACATCAATGGCCACCATAGATTTTACAAGTACACAAACATACCGGCAGCAATAAATAAAAGTTAGAGTTTCCTTTCGTAAGCTTAAAGTTAGGTAATTAACAATTAAATAAGAAAAATTAACTAGAAACCAAAAATGTTTTTCCGAGAAAAGTTAGTCACAATCCGCATCTATTATTAAACATCTACAGAGCTTTCGATAAAAGTGACTCACCTGATTTTTTTTACTAAATGTTCTCTTCTCCGATGAAACGAAAGTTGAGCTAAATTCAAAGGATAAGCGATCTAAAATCCAAAGAAGAAGCTTTGAAAGCTCTTTGAATTTAGCAGTAAGTACTGTCAAGCATCCGTTCAGTATAATGTTCTGGGGGTGCTTTTCTTTTCACGGAACTGGTTTCTTAAAACCTATTGAAAAGACCCTCAGGAGCGAGCAGAACAAGAGAATTTTAGAGTCTTGTCTGCTCCCTTCTGCTGAAAGGGTGAAAATCGATCAAACCAAGCTGATTTTTATGTAGAATAATGCTCCCTGTCACAAATCAAAATTGATGAAGGAATACTTTGATGAGAAGCAAGTGAGTGTTATGACATGGCCGCCCCAATCTCCTGACGTCAACCCCATAGAAAACTTATGGAGCATTATAAAGTACAGGCTCTCGAGAAAGCAGTTGAGCAACAAAGAGGATTTGATTGTAAATTTCATATCCGAATGGAATTCAATGGTTGGAGATGTGATTTGCCAGATCCTAATCAAGTCAATGCCAAAAAGGGTTGAAAAGGTTATTCAAAATAAAGGAGGACCCATAGATTATTAAATATTTCGAACTTTATTACCTATTATAAATAAATTATACCTCTATTATTCTTTATTTAAAGCTGTTCAGTTATGTTTCTATTGATTACTATTTGCAGGAAATAAGTGAGTCCCTTTATTTGCACAGAGTTTTCCCTAAATCTCATTTATATCCAAAATTATAATTATCAATAGAATACCTTAGGGTGAGTAAACTTTTTTACTAGGTGGTCGGGAAGGGGTCTTTATATTAGTAAGATTAAAAATTAGTTTGACCCCAAAAAACAATAGGCGAAAAAATTTTAAGTAAACAAAAATCAGGTGAGTCCCTTTTATCGAACAGCACTATACGTGTCCCTTAAGGACGGAGACGATTATGGTTCTTTGCAGTGTTTCTTATTTTACTCTTTTATTTTACTCCTTGATCTGCCATCCATTTACACAAGCTTCTCAGGTAGATTACACTCTCTCCCTCTTGCCTTTGATATGACTATTCCTGGGTATGACGATAAACTAAATCCGGCAGCAAGGCCTCTGATCGGAAGATTAGAGATTTTGGAAAGCATCGAAGCACCTGTTTATTGCTGTTGTTCACACGTCCACCCTGACCCGTGTTGGTAGCACCTGTTAGGATCTCTGCTATGGGCAAATAGTGACCCCCCCAATAAAACAAAACACTATGAAAGTATAAAAAGACATTTTATAGTAAAAAAATACTAGTAATACATATTTATATGAAAAAAATATATATATACATTTCCTGTAGCTGAAGGCATAAAATTTCGTTTAAATATATTTAATTGAAGCTATAAAATAATGTTCACTATATTTGGATTTCGACATTAAATAACCCATAGAGGTTGATATGCCGCTGAACAAAATCAACCAACCAATCGATATGTTCTGTGAGTGTCAAATTTTCCAACCCTCTTTCCTCATTATGTCTCTTAGAAATTTCAAATTTCTCTTTTTGATTCTAAATAATTACTGATATTATTTTTTTCCATTTTCCTTAAAGCATTCTTGTTCCTAACATTCCGTCCATGGTATTCTCAGCATCTTTCTGTAGACCACATATCTGTTGATTGGAGGCTTCTCTTCATCCGTGAGTAAATTTTCCAGCATTCACTGCCATATAGGTGGGGTTATAGCTGTCCAGTACTCTTCTTTGTTTCTAATGATTTTTTTTATTATTTATTAATACTTTAGTTTTTTGGACGACATCTTTTATTATTCCAATGCGTCTTCAGATTTCGGTGCCACGTTTTCCCTCGTCTGTTAAAACGCCACCCGGATTTTTACATTTCTGAGATTCTTTGTTTATCTCCAATTCGTAGCTTTGGCTGTTCTCTTGTTGATTCTGTCTTCTGACAAAAGACGTCAAGTTCTTTCTTCTCGTTGTCCTTTCTTACCTTGTCTCGGATGTCCTATGTTTTTATTACTGCATCTACTATCAACACAGTATCATTTGCATATCTTATAAGAGTATGCTCACCGATAATAAACCCTGGTCTCCTTTTACATCGCTTCGCCGTAAAGTTTGAATAAATCCGGCGAGAAGACACATTCTTGTCTTATGCCTTTCTTTATGCCTTTCTTTGTTTCTGCCGACTAAAATAACGTTGATAGGAATAAATAATAATATCTTATTAAACAAATCCATTAAAAATTTACTAAGTTGGTTGTCACAAGGCCATGTTAGTAGTGTGACATGTAGTGGGCTCAGCTCAGATGATGAACGAATAGACGTTACACTCAGCGTTCTTCACGATTCCATCGAGATATCAGTAGATGTCCCGCGAGATCTGAAGACACGTGATCGATCTAGCAGTATCTAGAATGTACACGCATGGGGAAAAAATAAGGAGAATCAGATATATAAACAATAACTCGAGAGGAAAAATACCTTACATCCACCCGAGAATGGGGAGGGCACGTTCAAAGAAGGACCCAGACACACCCACTGGCCGGCGATATTTGATGAAGTCTGGAGTTGAATAAACATTAATATTATGTATGAGAGGTTTAATCTCGTGCTTTTATTGGTCTAAACGACGATAATATTACATTAATGAACTCAGTAAGGACGAAAGTCACAACAATGATAATGGATTATGGTGCTAACTACTGTTCTATAATAAAACGGTAAAGATGTTCGCTAAGAAAATCAAGGTCTGGAATATGGTCACAAGTGATGTCTCTAAGTCATGCTTTATGAAACTAGTAACTATTAATCCACAGTATGGCAGACAAACAGAGTATATTCTTAAATAAATTTTACTGTTTATAAATAACTGTTGGTGGTCTTAATACTTTTACAGCTATCCCAAGATACCTTGTACGTACAATTATAACCATCACCAAAGCATTTGACAAGGATCTCATGAATTGATTTGATTAAGACACTGTTTTATTGAGGCTAAATGTTCAAGTTTATCGATTATATCACATATTGTGAGACATTAAATTCTTCACTAATTCATGAACTACACTCAAAAGCGCTTATTAGTATAGATACAAGTACGAGAGTGTTGACTGCCATATGAAGGTTTGTTAATGTTTTAAATATATTATAGACATTGTGGGAAATCGGACATTTTATACTTTTTTGGTCATCCATACCTCATTACTCCTTCAATTAGCTTTCATTACAGGTTGGTAAGGAATACATATGCTCCTGAAAAATTTATTTAGGTTGACCTCTCTGGGGAGGATGTGTGGGTTTGTAAACAGTGACTATTACGGCTAATGGTGCAAGACTCTTCGGTAAATCGAATTGAGTTCTCTCAGTCACTGTGTGTTTATCTAAAAATAAATACGCTTAAATTCACCTTCTTCTCTGCCGTGAGCCAACGGCTTCAGGGTAGAATTTCCGACTGACGCGAATTCGGCCGGTTTTCGATTCTAGCCAGAGGCAACCGGACGTCTAGCCACACTAATGAGCTGTGATACAGCGAAACAGTCTGTCTGTGGATGACAATATATATATATGTATATATATATATATATATATATATATATATATATATATATATATATGTATATATATATATATATATATATATATATATATATATATATATATATATATATATATATATATATATAATGCGCGGTACTTATTGGAAAGCGCTTAATATCAGTCGTATGGATATGAGTTCGTAACCTGGGTTTGTCTGATGATTGCAAAAGCATGAAACTCAGGGTTACAGACTCATATCCATACAACTGAATATATATGTATGTGTGTGTTTGTGTGTGTACATATATATGTATATGTGTGTGTATGTGTGTGTATCTGTGTGTGTGTGTGTGCAGAAAACGATATCCAAGGTTTAAATTGCATTTTAAAAATGAAAAATATTTCCTTAAGCTTTTATTCTAGTTTGAATGTCAAGACAATAAATTGAATTTAATATTTGACATCAGCAAATTATTTTGCTCGATATCAAATAGAATTTAACTTACAGTCGATCTGAAGCAAAAAGCCCAGTGATTTCAGCATATATTATTGCTGTTATTGAATTTATTATAAAATCTGCAGTCTCAAAATATTATGCAGATTATACTAATTGAACATTACTCTAATAAAACTATTTTTTGCGTTTAACAATTTTGCCAAATTTTTAAATGATTAATTTAGACATAAAAACAATGCTTGGGTTAAATTTGTAGGTAGTTTGATTTAAAGTTATTGGGTTTATTATAAAAATGGCAGCCAGAAGTTATGATGCAGATTAAACTAATTAACTAATAAATTTAGGGCCTCTGAACTCTAATAAAACTATTTCTTTATTTTTTTTCCATAATATATGTTGAAACCTGGATAAAAAAAAATCTAAAAAATGGTGAAAAACTGAAAATAGCAAAGTTATTGAGTGAGGGAATGTCCACATTGGAAATATCAAAGGAGCTTCACAGAGATCATTGAAAGATAAAGAGGATAATTAAGTTGTGAACTCGAGCCAAAGGAAAAGGCTTTCAGAACTTGTCTCCTTGAGGGGAACTTAAACTAAACTGAGTTATAGTAAAACAAGCACTTTTGACCCATGCTCTGACCTTTGAACAGGATGAGATTGAGGGAGTCAAGAAGGGCAAAAGGTGTAGAATATTCGGCAAATTGGGATCAGTCAAGAAATCTCTTTGGCAAATTCCCCTCAGTAAAGCAAATATTTTAAAGCGTCAAAATTGGGACAAGAAATACATGTAAATTGACCTTTCTAAAGTAAGTTTCATAAACGAATATCGGGTGACACTCGATGGACCTCAGTTAATGCGTCAAAGGATAGATTTTATCCAGTACAGATGTGCCTGTGGCTAAAATAAGGTAGCAAGGAAGCGGCAGCGTGCTGATATGGGCTGGAAATGTCGAACAAACTGAACAGTGCTATTGTGATC
The DNA here is from genome assembly GCA_964036315.1 of Acanthosepion esculentum. Classification (NCBI taxonomy): domain Eukaryota; kingdom Metazoa; phylum Mollusca; class Cephalopoda; order Sepiida; family Sepiidae; genus Acanthosepion; species Acanthosepion esculentum. The sequence goes on along the minus strand of OZ038475.1, from coordinate 156,496,841 downwards.
TCGTGGACAAGACTTTCTTTGTTTCAAAATGAAGTGTGTATTTGTGCACAACAATGCTTCTTCTAAGGATACCTGTGAATTTTTTTTAGCATAAAATCTTTATAGGAGAGAAAATAATGGAATGGCCACCATCATGACCTGATATGAATCCAATCGAAAATCTATGCTCAATTGTGAGGATGAAATTATATGAAGGTGGCAAACAATGTGACAGCAAAGTAGAAATGTGGGAAGCTATTAAAACCAATATGTCGGAAAATGAACCTTTTAAAGTAAATAGATAGCAAAATCACTAGATAATAGATTGAAGGCTGTTATTGAGACGAATGGTCACTATATTAAGATTGAAATGATTCCAAGTCTTCTATTATAGCTGTTGATCAATTGTTAATGATTTTATTATTATGTTGTTAAAGAAATAAAAAGTATTTGTCTGGTTTTACATAATAACTTCAGACTGCAGTTTTTATAACAAATCAAATGATTTTAATAGAATATGAAGAAATTTAACTCATTCTTAGTTTTGACGTCTACATTAACTGTTTAACATTTAACAAAAATTCTTCAAAGTTAATCAGGTGTATGCGATTTGCTTAATAACTTCAGACGGAATGTAGATCTGACATGATAAGGTTTAGATTATGTAGTTTTACAGGTGCTTCATTAATTCAAAGAAAAATCCCCTATTTAATATTAAAGTTTTTCTTTTTAGTTGATGGAAAAGAATAATGAGCATTTAACGAGCCCATCAAAGTTGTCGGCTTTATAGGTTATGCCTTTCATTCTGATCTTCATATCAATCTACTGAAAACCATTGTGGCTGAAGCTGGAAATGATTCGAAATTGAAACTTGCCTGACAAGTATATCACATCCAAATACACAAAATATTCATAATCAATTTTAACTTCACTAGATATTGAATTTTATTGCCATATCTGTTCTGGTGATTTTGCTCTAGGTATTTAAAGATTCTTGATAAAATCCAAGGAAGAACGTGACCTGTTATTTTGGCTTCACACACTTTCCCACTGCCGTAAAGTAGCTTCCCTCTGCCTTTTCTATAAATATTTTCATTGGCAATTGCTCTGATATTCTTTCCTCTTTGGAACCTCAACTTTATGAATTTAAGCATAGTACTTGATTGGCAGATAGGTCCTTCATTATTTTACAGTTAAAATGTGTAGATGAAACCCTTATTTCTATGCTAACTATTCTTTTCTCGCACTTCTTGCTTGTCGAATTCTGGTTCGGCTTCTTGATTCTCAGTCAACTTTGATCTCCAACATTTTAAATGTAAGGTCAATCGTTATCTACTGTGTTCTTAATTCCTGTTCTTGCTTTGTCCTCTCTTTTTAATAATTTTTTTTTCCTTTCTCATATACTTTTATACTCAATAAATCCCTTGTGTCTTAGTGACTTTATTGCGTTACTTGGGTGAAAGTATAAAAAAGACATGATTGTACAACGCTACCACCAAGATATTACAACAAAACATTTAAATATCATTTAAATGATGAGACAAAACTATTATTAGGAAATAACTCTTGAAAAACAGTAATTGGCCAATTCGCTTTGCAAACGTTCTGTAAAGAGTTCGATCTTCATTAAATTACATGTGCTTTCAGTTTCACGTAACGCTAAGCTAAAGGCGACGAGTTTGAATGTATTTTCTTTTAGAAGATTCATTAATACCAGAAATTCCCCTGAAAATGCTACGGTTTTCCTATTTTAATTTTCTAATGAATCGTGATCCTTAATTTAATGAATCTTATTAAATTAAAATTAAAATTAAGTTAATGAATCTTAATTCTTAAGTTAATGATTAGATATGCTTTTAATAGGAGTAGATAGGTTCGCCTATCGTCCAGTTCACACTCCACGCCGGCCTTTTGAACAGGAATAAAGTTTTATCCCTTGCTTCCTGTTTTGGATTGGGTTTCCGGTTCCTTTTAAAGTCTACTTCAACTCTATACTTCTAACGTCTCCGACTGAAATTCTGAAATGCTATTCACTAATTAAATCTAGACCTATTCAAGTCTAGAGTAAGCCGTTAACCTTCCTGAATAGACCAAAGAACTTCACTTCTTGCCCTTTTTTTTCGCTAATACAACACCACACAGCTGAATATTTGTTAAAAATAATAATAAGGAAAGATCCTTGCAAGTTCTGTGACTATAAAATACCCTTAGAAATTGCACAATTGTCGCGTTAAATATCTGAGATTATCAGCTTTAAGAAAGTATTACATTAACAATCATAAAAGGGAATACGAGTCATTATTTAATGAAGCAAGAGAGTATAAATGGCAGGGTTCAAAATTGACAAGGAATTCCATTTCACAGAAGCAGACGTTAAACAAATGAGAGTGTTATCGCCTCCTCTGTCTTTTCTTTGATTCTTTCTTTGTTTCTTTCCTTCTTTCTTTTGTTCTTTCTTTTTTTTCTTTTCCTTACAGTCAAATAGGAATAGCCCACTGTGTATCTGAGGGAAGGCACATGCCAATTACGTAACTACAGAACAAGAATTATAATATCTTACACTTAGGTACCAAATACATGAGACGATCTTCATAATCGAAGGATTCAGAATTTTTATATGCAATTTTTATATGCAATAAACGGGAGCAAAAATATTTGAAGGGTCTATAAAAATACGAAATTAATAAACAGCGTAGTTTTAATAACTTCGGTGGGGGTCCAGAATATATCCTCCAAAAAATAAACGTCTCTTCTCCACTCCGCCACGTCTATTAGGCACCTAAGAATGTCCAATATTGTTCGGACGTTTGAATCTGTGGGTATATGCTATAGTTATCACAACATTATAATTGATTCTTTCTTCAATCTTGGCCGGGTTTAGTACGTTAGAAAGAAGGTAACGGCTATGAACAATGTTGGGTAGCTTGAAGTTTGGCGCATTCCTCTGACAAATAAAGGAATTTACACTTGCCTTTTATTCGGAACACATTTTTATGCGAAATTCTTCGTCTATAATTCGCTTCCTTTTTTTTGTTTTGGCATGGTTCTTTCTTCGATTTGATTTATTTGATTATCGATTTGTCTTGAGACAAAGTTCATTTATGTCAAGGCTTACAAGCCTGGATTTGTTGAAATCGATTTAGTTCGATGACAATGAACAAATTTCTTACCGTCTTTATTCGATCAGAAAACAAGCAGATCAAAATGTCCCACCATGATTTTTTTTATAGACTTTTTTCACTAAATCTTTTTCACTGACAAAGATACTGGGTCTCAGTGATTTACTTAGTAAACTTACCCTAACCCCCACCCCTACGGCGACTTGTTAAGGAGACACATAAACAAGAGCCAGGACAAATACTAGAGGGGGGTCGGGTACGCTGGGTATCTCTCCCAGCCAGTTTTTTTTTCTTCTCTTCCTTTAATTAATATCTGAATTTATGCCAGTCTCAATCAACGGTTGAACTCTCAATGAGAATTCCTGCTTTGAGAGTCAACTGGGACTCAAGTTCAACCCAGAGCTCAAATGAAACTTATATATACGATTAATTGCTAAAGATTCTGAGAAAATGGTCGGCTCCTTTTACGGCTCCAGAAACTAATTGGCTTCCATGTTTGATATTCACAAGAGTTAAATCAGAGTCAAAATAAAATATTACTGTCGTAGATATGCTAGAGCTGCCCACTTCTATCTTTTCCAACCATGACAAAGTTCAAAATCGTAAGCGATAACCTATTTTCCACCCGACAGTCCCTTTCTATACTGACGCAAAGTTGCAAGCCTATCACTATTTGATCTCCATTTCCATGGCAAATGATACAATGAGCTACATTCTTTACTGCAACCAGCTCATTCCTTTACAGCGATAAAGCTCCTTGCTACGACCACCGGATTGAATCATCTACATTCCCTATATATTCCTTTCATAAGTCCAAGGATGGTTCTAGTCCGAAGGCTAATTCCCAACAACCGCCTCTTTGTGGAAACCACACCCTCTGAGCTGAATACTACAATTTCAAGTTTCAAGTCTAGGGTTAATCGTTATCTATCCGCCATATTCTCATAACCTCCATTTCTCATTTCTTACGCTTACGTTCATATATCACACATTTCATTCAGTAAACCACAACTTTGAGTGGCACTTGGGGCTTGAATTAGGTGAACTTTAATTAAAAGAATTAAATCATCCTCTCATAACTTTTTTTTAATGAAAATTTATCGACATAAATGCCATCAAGAACAGAGTTCTTTTAAGTAGAAACAATCCGAAAATTCTGCCTGAATTTATGAGGTGGGGATTTATCATTTATTTACATTTGCACTAATATCCGCATCTTTGTTGTCAAAATTCACAACGTTTCGGTCGTTATGTGCTTCCGCCTTCTTCAGGTGTCAGCTAATTTTCAATCGAGCCATCTATTTAATCCACAGCTAGGTAGATTGTCCTGCTCTACTGATTATGTCCAGGGACATCAATCCCTGCACTGGGTAGTACGGACTTAGATTCTGTGGAAACAAGACAAGCAATAACTGAGCAGTACAAAATAAGAACAAAATGACATGGTCAGTGAAACAGTAACAATCCCCCCGATCTGTAGATTGAATAAAGGGTTCAGTTCGAAAATCCCTGAAGGTTAACAGTATCGAAGAAAGCCAAAGGTCAGTACAACCGAAACGTCTTGATGATGACAACAAAGATGAGGAATTTATTCCGAATATAAATGATGTAAATAATGAAACAATATGTGTTTCTAATTTTCACAAATAATCTTCAATCTAATTTTGGTAAAGCTAACTTAAAAAGAAACACGTTTATTTTCCCAAAACTAAAAGCACGAATTCTTGTACACAGCAAACTTTTCATTTTAAAGTATTAACTAGTAAGGTGCACACAAACACGTGTAAATTCTTGTAATATATTCTTGTTAATATATATTTGTCAATATATTCTGATCAGTATATTATTGTCAATATATTCTTGTCAATATACTCTTGTCAATATATTTATGTCAAAATATTCTTATCAATATATTCTTGTCAATATACTCTTGTCAATATATTTATGTCAAAATATTCTTATCAATATATTATTGTCAATATATTCTTGTCAATATACTCTTGTCAATATATTTATGTCAAAATATTCTTATCAATATATTCTTGTCAATATATTCTTGTCAATATACTCTTGTCAATATATTTATGTCAAAATATTCTTATCAATATATTCTTGTCAATATATTCTTGCCAATATATTGGCTTCATTTGGTACAAGGCTAACTTAATAATCTTCGAAACTGAAACAGCTACTAGCAAATGTGATACACCTTAAATACTTACCAGTTCCTAGGAAATTGATTTTACAAACAGATGAACGTATCAAAGATCATTCCTCCTCGTGAGAACATGCATAATCTTTACCATGTTGATTTCTTTAGTGTGTATACGAGGTTAGACTAATGTAACACCCAGTGAGGATCGAAATACGCGAGTAAAGTAATCTACATGCACAATATAAGTATATGTAAATATAGGTACCTCCAAAAATATATAATTACCTTCAAAAAATATAGGTACCTCCCAAAAATATAGGTACCTCCAAAAAATATAGGTACCTCCAAAAAATATATGTACCTCCAAAAAATATAGGTACCAAAAAATCAATAAAAAGAGATGACATCATCATAAAAGCCGAAACAGTGATAAAAATAAAATAAAATTTTATCGTCAAAATCATTGTGTCATTAATAAGAGGATATATGAACGATGTTTTATGACAAAAAAGAAACCTGGTAAGTAGTTAACAAACCTTATCTTTCTTTAGACGTCAAAGCGGGACATTGAATTTGTATTTGATATTTGAGCGTCTTTTTTGCGATGAAAAACACATTGATTTGAAAATTTTTGCAAAAATCAGATAATTGGGGCATTTTAATAAAGCTTTCAGAACTTATTCAAAATTGGATTAAATTATTTTTTTAAATCTTTTTTCTAATAAAATCCTTGTAAAAATCAATTTTAATATATTACATTTTTATGAAATTTCGAGAAATTCTTTTTATGTATTTCAAAATGTTTTTATTTGTTAGGTCTAGAAGTCCTTGGAAACATAAGACCCTCAGTTGCAGAAAAAGACCCCAAGTTGCAGAAAAAACGACCCCCAGTTGCAGAAATAAGACCCACAATTGCAGAAAATCTTCCCTAAATCGTTAATTAAAAATGCAATAAAACCAACATATTTTTTATGACAAAAGCTTGTAATTGATTTTATAAATAAAATATATCATGGACACTATTGAAAAAACAACATTAAAAATAAAATATAAGATTGCTTAAAATATTTTCTTAACTTATAAAAGATTACTGGATACTTAAAATCTATATAAAAAGCGATCACGTTGTATAGGTAAAGTAATTTCTTTCAGTTCTGTCCACTTACTAAAATTTCGCAAAGCATCAAGCAGCGAATAAAGCATTCAACACATTGGAACAACAACATCTACGTATTAAAAAATTATTTTCTACGATAATGTAAATTTAAAAAAGTAAGTAATATTTGTTTTATTCCAGATTAATTAATTTTAATTTGGCTAATTTTCCTCTAATAACATTTCAAAAATGTATATTTGAAATATTTTTTAAAAGAGAGAATTATTTTATGTTGACTGATCTGTCAATATGCACGAATTTATAGATTTTATTGATGAGGTGAAAACTCCAATCAATCTAAATTTGTTTTGAAATACATCAAAGTATTTTTGCTATTGGGGAATATTTAATTGAATCTATTAGCTTTTAATTAAAACTAAAATAAAAACTACCAACAAAAGTTTTCATTTGTTTTAAATGATTTTAAACTTATATATCACTTCTTTTCTTTTTTCCTCTCTTTTTTCTCTTTTTTCTTTTTTCTCTTTTTCTTTTCTTTTTTTTTCTTTTTGTAAGGTACCTTTGTAAATGTATGTAAAATTTCTTGAAGGAATAATGAAAAACGCTCGAGATGTAAATACGGTTTTGTTCTTTAGTGATTATAATTATAAATACTTGAACTATAAAGGAACATATTTTCTATTGTTTGGATTTTATAGGAATTTGTTTCTTGTTTGTTTTTTTTCTTTAAATTGTATCTGAAATTAAAATATTTTGTGAAAAAGTTCAGATTCATCTCACAAAACTGCGAAGCAATATTTCATGAAAACCTATCTGTACCTAAAAACCTATCTGTACCTAAAAACCTATCTGTACCTAAAAACCATAAAAATGTTCTTCGCTGAAAACTTCTCCAGAAAACGTTAACCTTTCTCAACATCATTTGGAAAGACAAAATAAAATGAAATAGGATTATATTACAACCTAATTATAAAGTTACCCATTTGCAATGTGTTTATCTTGTCAGAAGCTATTAAAAAACATACCACTCATTAATGTCGGTTTCAAATTGTTATGGGAACCTACCCATAATAGTAATGGACTAGTCCGTACTCCTTAAATACTGCGCCTCAAGAGGAAGCAGGTGAGACAGAGACAGTCAGTCAATGTGATAGACAGTGTGAGTCAGAGTTCTGATTCAGTCAGAGACAGAGTCGCGTCAGACGATTACTGTAAGACATAGGAATAGTGATACTGTTCGCGACAACATAGTTCTCTCTAACCTAACCTGATTGTTATTACTAACACTTCTACTTCTTTGTACATATTTCTGTTTGTAATATATCTGTGTTATTCCATACCTGTGTTCGAGTTATTCTTCATTGGTTCTACCTTGGACCATCACCGTGGTACGAGGAACCTGGACCATAACACAAATATAGATGTTTGTCTCGGTTTGATGTTTTTTTTGTTTTGTTGTGTTTTACGACATATCAACCTCGATGGGTTATTTAATGCCGACAACCTTTTTGTCTTCCCTGGTAATATTTTGTTTTGTCAAAAATCTATTTCTGATAATATTTTTCCTCAAATGTATTGCTGGCAATATTTTTTTTTTCAAAAACGTATTGTTGGTAATAATTTTTTCAAAAATATATTGCTGGTAATAGTTTTTTTGTTTTGTTTTTTCTGGTATTAAAACCTATTTTTACACTTTTATAATGCTTTTTCCCTCAGTTTCGGGGTTAACTATTTTCCCATAGCTGGGACACTAACATGTGCTACCACCCCGGGTCAGGGTGGACCTGGGAAGACCAGCAATTAAGAGGTGGTTCCACGCGCCTCAAAACCTCCTGATCAGAGGCCTTGCTGCTGGACGTAGTTTATCGTCTTACCCAGGACGCGGATGTAGTTTATCGTCAAACCCAGGACGGGTCCCGGTTTGAAATCAAGTGTTTCCCTCTTTTTGGTATTCATTGAAATCATTTTGTAAAGGAATAACTTGCCAATATATTTAGCTATCCTCTATAACACTGGGTCACTTAGTACTGTTGAAGGAAAAACTTTTTTTTTCTTTTTACTAAATGTAAACTTTCTCAAATCGGAGAAACTCGACTCAATTGATTTGATTTTTTTTTCTCCCGTATTTTTATTTTTATTTTTTTTTTTAATTATTTTTTCGCTCAGTTTCGAGCTGCAAAAGTAAAAAGTGTTCATGTTTCTTGTGCGCAGATTGCTATCATAAAATACGGCTTCGTATTAATTTAATTGTTCAATAAATCACTTGTAGCGTAGCCGGGCTGATTGTAAAAGAAAGATGATCGCGGTATATCTGAATTAGGTTGAGGTATTTGATAAGCTGTAAGACATTGGTTTAGAGTTTCTCGATTCATTTCCAATTCATAACATCTGAGTGAAAAGAAATGAGGACTATTTTGCCATGAACAGCTTTTGCGAAAACAAAGTTTTATATTCAACCATTCACATTCAACCACGAGCATTTAACCGCTCACTACAAATAGCCAAGTTGATTCTTATATCTTTAATGATTTTTAATGTTTTAAGTTGATGAGTGTTATTTTTAATGAATTTTAAAGCTAGTAAAATTTCATATCGTCTCAAGTAACATAAAATCATATAAATACACCCTTCTCGGTATTCCTATAATTTTAATAAATAATTTTTCTGAATAATTTCTTTTTTTTTTAATCATTTTTTTTTCGATCGGGTGATAATGTTCGTTACTGTGCTTTCCTACTCGCAGCTTCGGGACACAATATTTCCCTCAGCGCGTGAGCTGCTCAAGAAGCGCTACCACCTGCGAACTCCCAACGGAATGTTAAGATTCTTGCCAATAGTCCCGAGTGCATCATCCGAAAAAGTGACAACTTGAGCTAAGGCTTGGTACATTCATTTGTCTTACCATGTCTTGGAACCTCGGCATTTTCGCATCAGGTGCTGTAAGCTTGGATGTATGGGTGGTTTAATGGATAATAGTACGGAATTGTTAATCATAGAGCCGAGTTCTAATTTCAGTTGGGTTCGTTATATTCACTTACGCACAAATACTCTTGGGAAATGTATGAATCCATCACTTCTCCCCCAGCTATAGGTTAATTACTAAGACTTATATCATTAAATCATTATGTCCGAAAACAAATTATTACAATCTAAAAAAAGTCGAGCTTTAAATAACCTGTAAAATGTTCATAATCCGTAGAAAACGACTCAAACAACCAATGTATTTTCGCTGGATCTTATCCCAAGATGGCGAAACTTTTATCAGGATCAATTCATAAATGCTCTTGCGCACAAGGGTGACATCAAGGCGATTGCTTTCCAAGCGCTTGTCAATTAGAATGGCCCTCTCCCACTCGAGCTTCACTTACCCCATTCTCAGCTGCTGGCGAGGGTTGATTCTCCTACCAGTTCTCTCTCGTATGATTGCTGTTTGATTACATATACTGCTTCTGATTTAATATAGTAGAGTTTATATTAAAAATCTGATGTGTTTTGAAATGAGTATTTACCAAAGTTCTCTGTATAGCTCTACTGAAAAGTTCGACCATCAACATAAATTCAAACGTGTTTTAATCTTTTGACTAGTCAGGCATTCTTCGTATGTAATGGGTCTGTATCGACCAATTTCAGATAGATTTAATGTCAATTTTGCAACATCTATCTATATAAAAAATTCTGTGACTTTCGTTAGTCCGTCCGTCACGCCCTCTAAAATTGCAATGAATTAACCAATCAAAACCAAATTTCACAACAAACTACTTCAATGTACCGTGTGTGGAACAGGATGGTTGATGTTAATCCCAAGAATAATGTTTAAACCATCCTAAACCATCCGAATATTCTTTCGAATGGACAAGAATACAGTTTCCAGTTCGCTCTGCGTTTGCGAGAACTATAAACAACTCACAAAGGAAAACGCTTCAAAAAGTTTGAATCTGGCTCCAGAAAAAATATTTACGCGTGGCCAGTTGTATGCTGCATGCTCAAGAGTAAGAAATCCTAAAAATGTATTCTTCGCTGTTAAAAAGTTTTAAAAAATTCTTTACCATGAAGTCCAATTAAATTAATTATTAAACTGCGGAGTAGGGTTTTTGTCAAAGTTTGTTTTTCCCAACAAATAAAATTATTTAAATTTCATAAATTAGTTTACGAAATTGAATGAAATTTAAAGTTTGTAAATCTCGATAAAAATGTTAGCGATGACTTCAACAATACTAAATACCATGAGGATTTCAACAATAATAAATAGCGTTAGGATTTCAACAATACTAAATAGCGTTAGGATTTCAACAATACTAAATACCGTTAGGATTTCAACAATACTAAATAGCGTTAGGATTTCAACAATGGTAAATACCGTTAGGATTTAAACCATACTAAATAGCGTTAGGATTTCAACAATGGTAAATACCGTTAGGATTTAAACAATACTAAATAGCGTTAGGGTTTAAACAATACTAAATACCGTTAGGATTTCAACAATACTAAATAGCGTTAGGATTTCAACAATGGTAAATACCGTTAGGATTTAAACCATACTAAATAGCGTTAGGATTTCAACAATACTAAATACCGTTAGGATTTAAACAATACTAAATAACGTTAGAATTTAAACAATACTAAATAGCGTTAGGATTTCAACAATACTAAATACTGTAGGGTTTTCAACAATACTAAACACCGTGAGCATTTCAACAATGTTAAATACCGTGAGGATTTCAACAATGCTCAATACCGTGAGGATTTCAACAATACTAAATACCGTGAGGATTTCAACAATACTAAATACCGTGAGGATTTCAACAGGCGTCAGCGTATTGCAAAAAATTCTCGTATGTAAGATTTCTAATTTAGTCCTAAATGTTGATACAATGCAGCGTTGCACTGAACAATGTAATAAAGAAATATGAAAATCAGCTCTATATTCTCTACATTACTTAGAGTTGCATCCTTTCAAGTACAAGTAAATTTTTATTATCGGTCGTAAGCTGAGGTCGTTAAACAACTGGGTCTTTAAGTAAGGAATGTCTCTATCGAAGTCTATAAACATTGCTTTTACCACATCGTGATAATTCCAAAGAATCCCTCTAAAACCCTGATAAGTGTTATTCATTGTTGAAAGTATTTTTAAGAAAAGTGAAAAGATGTCTTCTGTACTTGACATATATCACGAAAATTGTTAATATATTTGTAAGAGTCATCCAATTTGATATTTTGTCTTCATATGCTTGCGGCTAGCACGAAAAATATTAAATGTTCAAACCTGAAATCATTTCAAAAATACTTCTGCATTGCATATTGAAATAAAATCACTATTCCACCAAAGTTGTTTTTTTTTATATTTCTATATATTGATCGACATTCAAAAAAATAAAGTTTTCGTGATTTTTACAAACACGAAAAACAAAATTTGGTTGCAAAACGAAGACCTTTAAAAACAAACGTACATCTTCTTCAAGGAAATACTTTGCGAAAAATACATTTGATCATTATTAATGTTTTGTTTCAATTATATCAGGGAGCATCTTTTAAATAATTTAAATAGATTTTAATTTTTATAAATCTAAATTAACTGACTACGTATTGATTGAATTCCCATTCGATGTACACTACAATTTCCAAAATATATTCCTGCAATAGCTATAAATTCCTTGTATTAGGATAAAAATCTAAGTTCTCAAAATGCTATTCATAGTCACTGCTAATCATTAAGAGGAGAAAGTGAATTCAATTGTTATGGCCGTGATGGGGGCCAGTTCATGACTTTTCCACCTGTACCAATTCTGTGTTATCTCTAGTGTATATCGCGTTCCTTGAATCAAAAGTATATGCCAGTCTTTTCTTTATATTAATAAATAATATTGGTTATAATTTTGGAGACACCGAATAAAGTCTTACTTCACATCGGCATGTAAACGATGAAGTATGTATCGGTAAGTTTCAGAGTTTACAAGGGTGGCTAGCTAACCCCTGTTGTAGAAGCTTGCTCATGCAGATTCACGTTTATTCAACAGTCGTAGAGTTTACTTGTGGCTTATACTGCAATTATGTACAGAAGATCTTAATTACAGTTTCTGGGAGAGAGCGTGTAATGATTACTACTATGTTTGCCACGCCTACATTTTTCTCAACTGTGATTGGTCAAATAATAAATACTAACTATCACAGGACAATTTACTGATCGCATTCACCACACTGAACTTTTCCTGCTGTTAATTCACAAACATACTTTTGTTATAAAATCACCGATTGGGTAATTTTTCAACCAATCAGATATTTTTTGTGTTCTCTCGAAATTTCTCCCGCCGTTGTCCTGGGAGCCTACCCATGGTTATATAAACCGGAATTTGTTCCAAAAATAGACAGTAGAAGCAGAACTCAGTAGAACTCAGAAACTCACACGCGTCTACACAGACTATTCATTCTACTCACTGCGCACACACACACAGAACTTAAATATCATTCACAATCAGTTCTATGTAACAAGCCAAGTTGCAACAGCTCTGTTAGTTATATATAATCCGCAACTGAATTACTACATGTTCTTCTGAAAACATCATCCTATCTAATACAGAACTTTGAACATTCTTATTCAGAAAACATGTTTTATTACATTTAATCTTTCAGCTAACTGATAAAGGGAAACTACTTCTTCTTTCTTATTGTTTCACACATTACAAAAAAAATGTTTTGTATTTGATTTTAATATATATTTTATCGTTGAAACAAAAATCGGTTTTCCATTGTTTTTCCTTAATTCAAAAATGTATAATTGTTAAATGCTATTCAACACGCAGCCACATCAATCTTTTCAACACAACCAGCATTTACAAGAGCATCATCTGTCGGGATCACCAGTTGAACAATGCCTGAATACTCAAGGCCTCGATCACTGTCACTTGTGTGCTCGTTCCAGGGAAACCATCAACAGTTTAATCTCGTCAAATTCACTCATAAAGGCTGGATCAACTATGGAGATAAGGAGATCAAAATTCGTGATTCATTCTAAATTTTAAATATTAGGTCATCCCATAAGTTCTGTCCGAATTTTAACTTTTTGTTAAAATGAACGAAATTTAAAGAGTATTTTATGTCTAATGGAGCTGAACATTATTTTTATGTTTAGATGCATTTAACCTGATCAAATTTTATTTCAGAGAAAAATAAAATTAAATTTTGTTTGATTAAAACCCTGCTAACATGGAAGTACCCCAGAATCATTTGAGGCACATAATGCTTTATGAGTTCAAGAAAGGAAACTGAGCAGCCGAAGCGGCTAGAAACATTCACTCAGTTTATGGAGAGGATTGTGTGAATGAAAGAATTTGCAGAAGATGGTTTGCAAAATTCAGAGGTGAAGATTTCACCCTTGAAGATGAAGATCGAACCGGACGTACAGTTGAGTCTGATGAAAAGCTTCTTGAAGCAGCCCTTGAAGAAAATCCTGCTTTATCAGTTGAGGAATTGGTAGTGGTTCTCAGTTCAAACCCTACAACTGTTCATCGTCATCTTCAACAACTTGGAAACGTTCCTAAACTTGGAAAATGAGTGCTTCATGAATTGTCTGAAAACAACCTCAAATCCCGAGTTGACATCTGCTTTTTCTCTCCATTCTCGCCAACTTGCTTCGCCTTTTTTGGATAGACTTGTGATTGGCAACAAAAAATGGATCTTTTATCGAAATGTTAAGCGTCGTAGCCAGTGGCTTGGTAAAGGGGAAGGACCCTAGCCACCACCGAGAAGGGAACTTCATGGGCAAAAGGTTCTTCTTTCAATCTGGTGGGATTGCCAAGGAATAATCCACTTTGAATTCTTATCACCTAATGCAACAATTAATGCTCAAATATACTATCAGCAATTAGAGCGTTTGAACCAAGCTTTGAGGAAAAAAGACCTGCTCCAGTGAATCGAAAACAGGTGATGTTTCATCAGGACAATGCGCGACCACACACAGCAAGAATCACGTCGCAAAAGATCGAAGAACTTGGTTGGGAGAAAATTCCTCATCCACCTTATTCTCCCGACCTTGCTCCTTCAGACTACTATTTGTTTCGTAGCTTACAGAATCATTTGGAAGAAACAGTTTTTGTAACACAGGAAAAGATTAAAACTGACATTTTTGAGTTCTTCGAATCAAAGCCAAAAGAAGTTTACAGTAATGGAATTAGTAAGCTTGTTAATAGATGGAAGGAAGTCAGAGATAATCAGGGAAAATACACTGTTGATTGAATCTGTAATGAAATGTAACATTTGGTCACTTGTTTTCTTTATTCAAAATTCGGACAGAACTTATGGGATGACCTGATATTTGGTAAGATTAAGAAACATGGAGTAATTAATAAAAAATAAAATAAACATGTTCGCTAAAAAAGCCACTTTCATGTTGCGTCGTTTATTTTCGGCAGAACTTCTGACAAACTTAGATTAAATGATAAAGATCTATTTGGTATTTTCCGAAAATAATCGCCTACTTTTCCTGTATGCACTTTGACATCCCACAGAAATAGAAGAAATTTCTTTTGTCCAGATTTAAAATCAAATCCTTCCAACTATTTGTGATTCTGTCACCATTGAAGTATTTGGAATAAAATCAAAGTGCAAACAGTTTATGTCTTAACTACCGAGTGTTGTACATCGAAGTAAATTGCTTCTGTTCCGTGGTAGATTTCGTTTGTCTCCTGCAACAAAGTAATAAATAACTCTGCCAAGAAATATCATCTTACAAAGAGGACAAGAGTGTACGGCTTCCTTCATGTCTGTGACTAACATCAGAGGTTATTTCATTAGAGAACGACATCTTAATTTCTCAAAATATCGTCAGTCCAGGGAATTTAGTTTCGTTTTAACTAATCTTTCTTGAGTAGTATAAATTCAACGGACATCCAAACTGCCTCATTCATTTTATAATGCGATAATACACACATACACACACACACACATACACACACACACACACACACACACACAAACACACATACATATATATATATATATATATATATATATATATATATATATATATACAGAGAGAGAGATGATAAAAGTATAGGCTTGAAGAAACAAACAAACTGTCGCGGCTCGGTGTTGACCTAAATGTCCATTGTAATATATATATATATATATATATATATATATAGTATGTATGTATGTATGTATGTATATATATATATATATATATATATATATATATATATATATATATATAATATGGCGAAAACAACTGAAAAGTTGCAAATTAAAAAATTTTTTTTTTTTTAATTTGCAACTTTTCAGTTGTTTTCTCCATATTATATATATATCAAGAAAGTATACGTGGCTTCTCATTATGCTATATATATATATATATATATATATATATATATATATATATATATGAAATATGTAATGCTCTAATATGATTGTCATATATATAAAATAACGTTCAAAATTCTTCACCAAAGATTAAGCTGTATAAAACACGATGCAAAAGAACATCCTCTTAGAAGCTGACAATCATTAAATGTTTATATGAATGACCGAAGATACTTGGATAGCACTGCGCACGCGCACACACACACACACGCGCGTACACACACACACACACATATATATATATATATATATATATATATATATATATATATATATATATATATATATATATATATTACATAGAAAAAAAAATTACCTCATTCGAATAGCTATTTCTACCTCCAAGACTTGTTGGCTTTGTCAACTCAGAAGTGTAAAGACATAAACTAGAAGCTTAAAATTTAAACATTTAAAAACAAAAGAAGATGAGAAAAAAGAAAGAGAAGAGAAAGGAAAAAAGAAAGCGAGAAAGGAAGTGTGAGGCAGCTGATGAAAATATAGACATTAAGTTAAACACCCTCCCAATATTATGGGAGTGGGAATGTAATTGTCTGGTTCAAAGAGACAGTTAAAATAAGCTTGACCTATATTTTAAAATATTAACATTGAGAGAGAATCACAAAATTAAAGACACGAGTTCAAACAACTTAAAAATTAAAATAGAAAATAGTAAATATTAGTTCTAAATCAAAGAACAAAAAAATATATTTTCTCCTCTTTTAAGAAAAATTTTCCAAATCTACACTGGCAAAAAATAAGAAAAATATAGAAAGAAAATTACTTAAAAATAATTAAAATTTAAGAAGACTTTTTTAAAATTATAATGAAAATGTGTGTAAATCAGTAACATCTAAATTTAAAAAAATTAAACATATATATATAATACAAATAATAATAAATAAATATAAAAAACTAAAATATATATATAAAAAGAATTTATAAAATATATATAAATATTTAAAAATATTTAAAAAATATAAAAAATAATAAAAACTAAATTAAAATCCCAAATAAATAATAATTAAAAAAAGTACTAAGAACAAATATAAATTAAAAAATAAGATAACAATAATAATAATAATAATAATAATAATAATAATAATAATAATAATAATAATAATAATAATAATAATAGATATGGCAGTCCCTGCAGACTGCAATGTATCTTTGAAGATATTCGAAAAACTGTCAAAATACAAGGACCTTGAAATAGAAATCTCAAAAATGTGGCACATGGGAACATCAACAATTCCTGTTGTAGTTGGAGCCCTTGAACTGGTTGGAAAAGATACCATTTGGCTGATTGAAGGGATCCCTGGAAGTCCATGCCTCAAAGAGATACAAAAATTTGTTCTGACAAGTACAGCCCATACTTTACGAAGGGCTTTATCTATGTAATTATTTTTTTTTTTATTATTTTATTTTTTTTTTTTTTGCAGTGGAAAGTGTCATGATGCCATTTCTAACCTTAGTTCCCTTGGCGGAAAGAAATGTGTAAACGCCAGATATAAAAGGAAATAATAATAATAATAATAATAATAATAATAACAATAATAATAATAATAATAATAATAATAATAATAATTACGAAGGGCTTTATCTATGTAATTATTTTTTTTTTTTCAGTGGAAAGTGTCATGGTGCCATTTCTAACCTTAAGTCCCTGGGCGGGACCCGGAAAGAAATGTGTAAACGCCAAATAAAAACAAATAATAATAATAATAATTTTAAAAGAGCAAGGTGATAAAAGAATAAGAAAAATAATAAAGGTAAAAAATAATAAAGATAAAAAATTGATAAAAAAATTATGAAGATAAAATATCATAATAAATGGAGGAATAGGAGAAAAAAAATTAAACATATACAATTTAAAAAAAATATAAATTACAGAAGCGGGGGTGAGCCAATATATATATTGTATTACTGACTTTAGTGTGGATCGTTTTTCTATTCTATCAAGATCACACTCTTATATCATCTCAAGGTTCAGAAATCCTTATATATCAGATCCCGTAAGCCTTCCCTCTGTAAACAGAAGGATTGTTTGCTGGGTCTGAATTTTATTAGGCTCTAGTTTTCTTTGATTTTTTGTCCCCCTTCATTAGTCATGTTTAATTAATTTAAGCGTATATTCTTTTATTTCCCAGAATTAAACTTGATAAGACTGGGACGAAACCGGTTGTTTTTTGCTATTAAATTTACACTGATATGCCTTTTAAATTACGCTTATTCCTTGCTAATATATATATATATATATATATATATATATATATATATATATATATATATATATATATATATATATATATATTGTCATCCACAGACAGACTGTTTCGCTGTTTCACAGCTCATCAGTGTGGCTAGACGTCCGGTTGCCTCTAGCTAGGATCGAAACCCGACTGAATTGGCGTCAGTCGGAACTTCTACCGTCGGCTCACGACAGGGGTGAAGGTGAATTTTAGCGTGTTTATTTTTAGATTTAGATAAACACACAGTGACTGAGAGTGACTCAATTCTGCCGAAGAGTCATGCTATATTAGCTTAAATAGTCACAGTTTACAAACTCACACCTCAAACCAAAGAGCTCAACCGAAATTAATTTTTTCAGGAGCCAATATTGTTGTCATCCACAGACAGACTGATTCACAGCTCATCAGTGTGGCTAGATGTCCGGTTGCCTATATATATATATATATATATATATATATATATATATATATATATATATATATATATCGTATTATTAAGTTACGTTAAAGAACAAAGTTATGATAAGATAAAGAATAAATACAAAGCGAACACTATAAAATTACAAATAACTACATTTGGATACTCAATAATTTTTACTCAGTCAATTCTAGAACAATTTAAACATAACCGTTATTGCTTACTGAATAAACGTTAGTATAACACAATAAACATTGCTACCAATAATAAACCAATAAACATTGCTACCAATAATAAACCAATAAACATTGCTACCAATAATAAACCGATAAACCTTGCTACCAATAATAAATCAATAAACATTGCTACCAATAATAAACCAATAAACATTGCTACCAATAATAAACCAATAAACCTTGCTACTAATAATAAACCAATAAACATTGCTACCAACAATAAACCAATAAACCTTGCTACCAATAATAAATCAATAAACATTGCTACCAATAATAAACCAATAAACATTGCTACCAATAATAAACCAATAAACCTTGCTACTAATAATAAACCAATAAACATTGCTACCAACAATAAACCAATAAACCTTGCTACCAATAATAAACCAATAAAATTATAAACCTTGCTACCAATAATAAACCAATAAACATTGCTACCAATAATAAACCTTGCTACCAATAATAAACAAATAAACATTGCTACCAATAATAAACCTTGCTACCAATAATAAACCAATAAATCTTGCTACCAATAAACCTTGCTACCAATAATAAACCAATAAACCTTGCTACCAATAATAAAACAATAAACCTTGCTACCAACAATAAACCAATAAACCTTGCTACCAATAATAAACCAATAAACCTTGCTACCAATAATAAACCAATAAACCACTAAACCTTGCTACCAATAATTCAAGATTGACCACGATATATAAATACTAGAACCAAAACAAAAGACACATGGCCTGAGGATTGTGCTCAAACATGAAACAGCATGATCCACAATGACACTGCTCGGTGTTGGACTCAGTATCCACATTTATATTTACATACGCTCTACCCTTGATATTGATCACTTTTACATATACATATAGCATACCGTTTAATTATATATATATATATATATATATATATATATATATATATATATATATATATATATATATATATATATTAATCATTTCATCCCAAGCAAGGCGATAATGCCACAAGAACATAGTGGGTTACAGGTAGTGAAAGTGAAATAGAATGAGAAAACTGAGAATGGGGAAGATTGAAGAAATAACAAAAGTTGAACGTGGTTCAAGAAAATGAAGGATGGCGATTGACGTTGCATTTAATTTTTTGAAGATTGTCGTTATCGGGTAAGCAAGAAATCGGAAGGTAGTTCCACAGGTGGGAAGTGCGAGAAAAGAAACGCTTATTATAGAAATGGCGGTTGCATCTACCTCGTTCAATATTAAAACGGTGAGACCTAACTGCCAATCAAGTATTATGCTTAAATTCATATAGTCGCAGCACTAGTGAATAAGCTCATCAATGCAGTCGCCATGAAAATATTTGTAGAAAAAAACAGCAGGAAGTCACCTCACATCGGTGAGAAAGTGACTGCAGCCGAGATGCCTGGTCAAGATCGATTACATAGAACATCTTTCTTTGGATTTTGTCATGAATCTCAAGATGTACAGCAGGAGGATCAAATCAGGTGCAACTCTATTCAATGCACGGACGAAGGATAGATTTATAAATGTGTAAGATTAATTGTGACAAGAGAAACATCTTTCCTTGCAGTAAACAAAGAAATTGATTCGATATAATGGTTTCACTTCAACTCAGTTTGAAAAACGTAAGGCCAAAAAGGTGTAGTATGTTACTCTCCTGGAATTTATATGACAGGCAATAAAAGATCCTTGTGATGATTAAATGAAAGTAGTTTTGTTTTCGAAAAACAGGAGCCAGCTCATGAACACATTTATTTGACGACGGCAGGGATCCTCGAAATCCGCTTGCTTTGTGGGAATCTAATTTAGAAATAATGAAAGCAGTGATGGGATTCTGCGCATATGAAACAATAGAGCCTCTGTTTTAAGGGGGAAATCTGGCAGATGGGTGTAGAGTGGAGTTGGAAGGGGCCATCTTAGCAAAATAATCTACAGTAGATATCAATACTTCAAATTGATTGAGGAGAGGAGGGACTGGGGATTTTCTATTTTTTAGCACACTTTTGCATAGCGGCCAGTCATCTCTAGAGGTTATACGTTGTCTCATTCTATCAACAAACAGTGATTTCGCATCTTTGAGACGTCTGCACTCATTACGAACAATGACAACGAGACTTTTGTTACAATCAGATCCGTCGCTCTGGTGTAACCGTAAGAAGTGATTCCCGTGAGCTATAGCGGCTTTGCAGGCAGATGAGAACCAAGAAGATGATTTTGGTTACACTTGGTATTTCCATGCTTGAACGAAAGCTTCTTTGCTGGCTTTCACCCAAGAAGAGACCTCAGTGTCATATTTATGAAAAGATTGATTTAAAAAAATCATTCCAAAAGATATCGCGTAGGATGTCACGGAACAAGTCCTAATCAGCGCTTTGGTAACAGAAAGTTATTCTGTTAATAGGAGATCGTGACTGATGGAAGAGCGGAAATAAATATCTACAGACACTACTGCATGATCGAAGTTGCCAAGAGGACAGACCCGCAGAGCGCGACATGCGTCCGGGGTTAAGGTAAGGAAGAAGTAGAGAAACGAATCCATCAAGATTACTGGAAAAACGCTTGGGGAAGTTTACAACTTGAGTAAGAGATTGAGTGATAGAGGCTTTCAAGGTCTGAATGTCAGTGAAGACTAATTAAGCCACTTGACATGGTGAGCACTGAATTCTCCGAAAACAAAACAAAAATTGTGCGTGTCGAGGCAGAGCCTTATCTATACTATCAGAATTATATCTAGCACGCAATAGTCATGAGAGGAAAGGGAATTATAGAGGAAGAAAAAATAGCTGATTGAGTTTAGTAGAATATATACATATATATATATATATATATATATATATATATATATATATATATATGACAATAAGAAAACTATAATAGTTACCGACGCGTTTCGTCCAATGTGGACTTTCTCAAGGCAAAAAACGAAATGAATTTATTTACACAAAGTAACTAATAATAACAAAACAAAATGTCCTTAGCAACTGGAAGAATTAAGAGGACGCTATTTTCATACTGTTAACTGAAAAGTAATGTCACGTATGAAAATAGCGTTCTCTAAATTCTTCCAGTCGCTAAGGACATTTTGTTTTGTTATTATTAGTTACTTTGTGTAAATAAATTCATTTTGTTTTTTTGCCTTGAGAAAGTCCATATTGGACGAAACGCGTCGGTAACTATTATAGTTTTCCTATTGTCATTTATATTTATAAATATTGTCTTTTCTACAGGTTAACCCTGAGAAATCTTCATATATATATATATATATATATGACCCCCAAAAAATAAAAACAAAAAAATAAACAAAAATAAAATTTTGACAGTTTATCTAAATTTTTGTTCATTAGATAGATAAATAGATTTGTTTTCACGGCTTATCAACCATTTGAGGGTTATTTAAAGCCGAAACTTGTTTTGGATTTCTAAACTAATTCTTTTTTGTTTAGGAGATAATATTGCGTTATTTTCTTAGAATACGAAAGGATTTTCCCGATACCAGTCCTACTTGTTAACCTGTAGGTGGGGAGAATTGATTAATACCTTTCGTAAGGGTATTTATGTGTAACAAACATTCGAACTCGACTCTCCTATTCTTCATTCCGAGCCACTATACATTAGACAACCCGCATATCTACATAGATAGATAGATAGATAGATAGATAGATAGATAGATAGATAGATAGATAGATAGATAGATAGATAGATAGATAGATATGAAACAGAGCGAGATTGATTGATAGATAGATAGATAGATAGATAGATAGATAGATAGATGTGAAACAGAGCGATATAGATAGATAGATAGATAGATAGATAGATAGATAGATAGATAGATGTGAAACAGAGCGAGATAGATAGATAGATAGATAGATAGATAGATAGATAGATAGATAGATAGATAGATAGATAGATAGATAGATAGATTTAAAGTGCATAATTAAATACTTGGTGTGAAGTCCATGATGAAACGTGAAACTGAGTCACCATGCAAAGTTGATTCTTATGTCCATACTGTCAACATCTGCAAACATTTTTCTATAAGATTGAGCAGTGGTTTGACATTGCCCGAGGAGACACATTTGTGGTGTTGAAACATAATTGTAATCGTGTAGCGATTTTTAACGTTTTTGTTTTAATATGCTAAAATAAATATTTAGCTCTACTTTGTATTGAACCCTCTTTTAAATTAAATGTTACGTACTGTGGAATTATACTCCATTTGTTTTCTTTATACCTGGATATATATATATATATATCAGTTTTTAAAAGGTTCTTAGTCCGACCAAGAAGGACTACCGAAATAAATCTAATGTTCGAGTAAGTGGACAGATTTTGGGAAGTGTATCGGATCGAGATCTTTTCAGCATCCCGTCGCATTTATGCTATTAACGAAAAGGTCAAAGGGTTTCGAAACACTTGCACGAAACGAATTTAGTATTGACCTTTGTCGCTCCCCTTTGTTAGCCTTTTGTAAAATCGCTTTAAACATATCCAATGTCACTAGTTGGACAGATACCATGGAAACTAAGTTTTATGTATAGAAAGTCAAAAAAGTAAAAGTTTCGAGAAAATTCTAACGGGAGAAAGCGAGAGAAATCGATATATTTATAAAGTCTGCCAGTTGGTCTTTTAGTTTTACTCGTGTAATGAAATTGAACATTAGATTGTTAACCAAAATAAAAATCTGTCGAACAATCGATTCGGCATTGATCGCTATAAAACCAGCGTTCCATTTTCAAATATTAATCTGAAAATCTATTCAGAAAAAGAAAAAAAGATAGATTTTAAAATTAATTTCAGTGCTCTCCTAAGTCTGCAAAAATTCTTACTCAAGTTCACAAAAACTGGATAATTTGAGAGTTATTCTTGCCATTTTTCTACACTGAAGAAATCAGACACTGTGGCATTTCTGGTATTAAAAAACAGATCGAATTTAGGGTGAAACCGTATTCGATCAATACCGAAAAGTACATTTCGAATAATTTGATTACATTAATTTCCGCTTCTGACAAAAACATTCTTTAAACATATGCTAGTAATGCTTTAGGGGACCAATGAATTGTAGATTATATTGAAGCAGAATTTTGTGATCTATATAAAAAAAATATATCGGTATTTTTTTTCCATTTTATCTCGCGTGTATCTTTCTTTCCCGCCATATTTAACATAGGTTTTATTTATTCAGCCCAGTGGATACTAAATAAAGATTTCTATTTCCGATTATATTATAGATTTAAAGGTGATAGTTATCAATCGACATTGAATGTAGTTTTATACGTGAACATCTATTAATGTGTATTTGTGTAGAATGAAAAAAAACAGACGAATTTGGTTGCATTTAACAAAATAGTTTGAAGAATAACAATCCATACGTTAAATACATTGTTGTTTATTAACTTGTCATTTATCAGATGCTGAACATCTTAAATCACATTGAATTATGGACATCGTTCAGTAAAATAAGTAACACAAATGACTGTTGGTAAAAATAAGAGTCTTTTTTTGTTCATTTTACTTTTCCTCGTCTTCACATTGGTTTCTTTTAGTATTATACTTTTAATTTTTTTTCCTTGTGTCATGTTAAATCCTTCTCACGAGGATTTGAGAGATCCTGACTGAGTCGATCATCTGTCTACATGTCGGAGCAGCCACTGACATCCTAAGAGGGTCGCTGGTGGCTATGGGATCACCATTCAGAGTAATCTTCTGATACACTTTCGGTTGAGTAGTTGATAGCGGCTCGGACTGAGGAATCACAGGAGCCGAGTTCAAATTCCAGTCAAATCCATTACATTCACTTATGTGCTAATACCCTTGGGAAAGGTATGAATCCTCTTCTTCTCCCCCCAGCTATGGCTAAATAGCAGGGCAGATCGGGTTTAATAGCCTTGGATGGCAACTGGTCTACCGCAGAAAGAAATGGCAACCAACTGCGGGAAAAAAATCTGCCTCGTCAGTCATGTATCTTTCGATACATGATCACGCATGGCACATAACTGACTGAGTTTGACAAAGAGTGCAAAACCTACTTTGATAACGCCTAGGATGAGTTCAGGACACTGGAGTCACCATAGATCAAGGAAAACTTCCCTTACTGACATTAAATTCGATTAAGGCAATCTAGTATTTGTTGGCTGGAATCACACATTACAATTTCTTCTTGTTTTCGTTGTCTCAACAAGAATCATGGTGCGATGTAATAAAGTGTCAATGTATTTATCAGATCGTTGCAAAAGTCTGTTCCCAATTTTCATTGTTAATATAAAAGGATCTCAACTTGACACTGGCGTTTGCTTTGGTTCCGATTTCTGGCGTGTTCTACATTCCATTGTTCAGTTGCGAATCAGTTTTTTTGAATGGTTACGTTTTGCCTACAAAAGAATGCCTTAAATATGCTCTATGAATTTCGGAAAGAAGTAAGCTTTGAAACTACGAAAAAAACATTCAGAAGGTTTATTTGCAGAACAGGGACTAGAAGAATAGCAAAAAGACAAACTACAAGCTAAAAGACGAGCTACAAATGAAAGGAAGTTGTGGAGAACCATTGCTCGCCCACGTTCTGAAGGGAGAAGGCATGTAGAAGAAGACGAATTATTTGTGCTAATTGAGTGTTCACGCCAGTAGTAAATGGTGGTTTTCATTAGAGATCAAATGATAAAAGTCTTCTTGATATTTCAAGTCTCCTCTGTATACTCGCTGATTTTAAAGAGTGCTGTCATCTGGAGGATCTCAATGCTTTGTCGGATTTCCAGTTCTTCTAGTTTCGTTGTGAGACTCTTCAGGTCTGTTCTCAGAGCTCGGACTATGACTGGTACTACTGCCAACTTTTTGTGTCAGTTTTTTCTCCAGTTTTCTGGTAAAGTTAAAACATCTGACCTTTCGATTTCTTTTAGTTTTACTCTGTGTCTACAGACACATGTTCGTTTTGCTGATTCACGACAAAATTCTCAAAATTCTCTGGTGTTTCATACTCCAAGGCAGATTCTAGCGTGGATATACCATTGACCTGCATACTTAAAATATATTTGCTTCCAAAGAGTCATTCCTCCCCCCTGAAGTTGTCAAATATTTTCTTATTCACCTTCATGGCTAATTTTGGTGCATACATTTTCTATGTGGGTGACACTCTCAGCTTTATTTCTGCATAGACATTTACACTTGTAAACCCGAAACTTATTTTACACCTGTTATGGGTTAACTAAGTGCAGGTACGCAAAGATTTTTCGCTGTATTCAGTACCGAAATGAGAAGCAAACAAAGAGTACTTCACTCATTCCTAGTTTTAAGGTGTGCCATATTTATTGCTATATGGACACGTGGTAAGAGCGTTCGTTTTCTGACCATAAGACCCGAGATCGAATCTAACCAGAGTTGATTTCTCAGAAAGTGACTTCTTGATGTTATCGGTCTGAAAGTAGCTGAAAATCAAACCACGGATTGATCCATGCCTTGTTAGTGAAATTGGGTAAACTATTTGGTGGTTGTGCTAGCACGAAGTCACAAGTCATCGTGACCGAGGGTTTGAGCAGTGTTCAGACTGTTGATCATGCTAGAAAACGCGCTCTCTTCTAGAATCTGTAACTACGGTCCAGTCAGCATAGTTGCAGGTGGGCTTTGTGGGTGTTGAATAAGCACGAATGTGCCTCAGAGATTGGTGAGTCGCCCTATTAGACTGCCATTTAAAAGTGCTCAATATCGTGGTTGCATATATAAAATATATATATATATATATATATATATATAAAATATTAAAATTTAAAATCTTCAGACACACTGGGTTGTATGTTAATATTCTTTCGTTTTTATTATTATTTCAGTTAGATTACTCGAC
>OZ038475.1:156447884-156467884 GCA_964036315.1 Acanthosepion esculentum | reverse complement strand
AGTGATATATATATATAGAGAGAGAGAGAAATAGTGAGAGATAGATATAGCCATATATATATATATATATATATATATATATATATATATATATATATATATATATATATATATATATAGCCATTCTTAGATATAATCAGCAAAAATAGAAAAGCCACATTATCACAGATATCTACCACAAACTTACAGACAACCCAACAATATCTTAATTTTAAGAGCCGTCACCCAAATTGCTTTTTAAATTATATCCCCCTATTAACTAGCACGTATGAATTGCATAATAGTAGTCGGAAAACACCTACCGAAAAAACCGCGAGAATACCTCAAACCACTAATAAACAAGGCTTTCGAACTAGCAGAAACACTTTAGACCAACTATGAAATCCAAAGAAACGCAACAACGGACAAATTCTAGCATACGTCTCGACATACAAGAAGAATCGAGAACTACTTACCGAAATAACAAGAAACCTCGATCTACTTTTAATGATAAAATGAAAGATATAGAAAAACAACCAAAATAATTAAAAGCAAATGCCAATAGAAAAAAAAACTAAAATACATATTAACCTCATCAAAATATAGTCAACACACAATATGTTAACCGCATCGAAATTTAGTCAACACACAAAATGCAAGAAGATGTGGGGTTTGTGATATAGGAAGACTCCCATACTTTTGAAAACATCACAACATTCACAATAAGTAATAACTTAAAAATTGTAAATCCAAAAATGTAATTTATGCACAAAATGCAACAGATCTTATATAGGTATCACTTAAGCACTATACAACAGTCTCCCTGCACAAAAGCAACATTAAATTACCAGACAACTGACAACTCTTTGTGTCGCAACATAAATGCAAAAAGGGTAACTTTAAATTTATGAAAATATATCAAACAGACGATTACGTTTACTATCAAATACAAGAAAAAAACTTCATAGACAAATTTAAACCAGTATTAAACAAATCATAACTTACATACATAAATACATACCATACAAAGTACATACACATATATATCTGCTATATATATAAATACTAGCAGCATGGCCCGGCGTTGCCCGTGCTTGATTCAAAGGTTTTACGACTCATACAACAATTGCTATCACTTCACTTAAAATATTTTTGCCCTTCCTTGCCTTTAAAGGAGTGCCCTTTACAGTGCTGATGTTACTACATTTCTAAGATCTATACTAAACATTAAATCTGTTACGAAAAAAGAACTAAACAAAATGAACACGAAACGATCAGCTTTAAAAAAGGACTCGTAACTGGAAAAACCAATTGAAAAAAGAATGTTAACAACAAATATTTTTTCACACCCAACCCAGTTCTGCGGAATCAGAATCAACGTTGATTTTAAGCAAGCGAATGAGTCAATTGGAGTAAAGTGCCATGCAGATTTAAATTTTTCCCACTTGTGAAGAATGCAGCTGTCGATTTTTTTTTTTTTTTTTTGCATGCTAGCATGCTAGTTAACATTCGTGTCAGTCAACTGTTGGCTCTCACTCTGGCCAGTAGAAAATGGCTGCAAAGTACATGAAAACTGCCGTAGAAGCATGAAAAATCGATTATTTCCACTATCGATGGGAGTTGGGAAATGCAAAGTCGGTCTTGGCCTTTATACTAACTTGGAGCATGTGCATGTAAATTTTGGTGCAAATCCGTCGAAGATTGCGGCCGTGCATTCGTTACACACACACACATCCTGCCTTTTATAGATAGAGATATACTATAGGTTTCCTTATAATAATGCAAAATATATGTATAGAGAAAGACTATATGTACACATACTGGCAAAAACAAACACACTAATCGGACCAGAATCAGACACACAAACACACAGTACAAATATATGTATCTGCTATATAGATTTTCTTATAATAATATATGTATAGACAACGAATATATACACACATACTGGCAAAAACGAATGCATTAAACGGACCATACGCACGTACACACTCATACACTTACGCACAAACACACGCACGCGCGCACATACGAACCCTACAAACAGGCAATCAAACCATCGAAAGTGTAGATGTATACTATATAAGTATTTCCTGATAATAATACAATATATATGTATGGCGAACGAATATATATACACATACTGACAAAACACACACACATGAAATACTCGAAAATAGAGGAAGGAAGGCACCACGAAAAGATGCAGGGGTGGGGCTGCAATATAAAAATATAAAAACAAAGACAACCTCCTTTCTTTCCCTTTTCTGGTCAAATTTAATTATTTTATTACACCTCAGCCAGAAGAACAGTTTTCGTTCAGTCCAAGATGGATTCAGATGCCCGATGACTACTACTGCACACAAAAGACAATTGTTAAAAGGTTTAATATGGGAAGAAAACATCCATTTCTTCAAATAATATGTTTAACGAACCATTCTTTGCCCGAGGAAGGTCACAAGACCCGAAACACGCGAAGCGAAATATACAGAATGAAGAAAAAATGCACATAATAAACAAAAACTTTTACTGCTTTTTCTCTCTTTCAAATATACATATTTGCGTGCGCGCATGTTTTGTGTGTGTGTGTGTGTGTGTGTGTGTGTGTGTGTGTGTGTGTGTGTGTGTGTGTGTGTGTGTGTGTGTGTGTGTGTGTGTGTGTGTGTGTGTGTGTGTGTGTGTGTGTGTGTGTGTGTGTGTGTGTGTGTGTGTGTGTGTGTGTGTGTGTGTGTGTGTGTGTGTGTGTGATTATGGCTAAATAAATGAGTGGATATAAATGTCAAAATTATTAGTGACGCGTTTTGTTCTGAAAAGAAGCGAAACGCGTTCTTCGGCACCTTTCTTAATTCTACCCGGCTTCGTCCCTATATGACTGATTCCATCGATAGAACCCTTCATTTTTCGGAAGAATTTCCTTCTTTTAATGAAACGCGTCACTAATACATTATTCCATTCTGTCATTCATTTGCCCACTATTATTCTCATAGTTTAAAATTTTCTATATTTACAGGGATATGACGTATATAAATATAAGCAGTGGTGATATGAATCAACACTGCATGGCTACAGTCAGTTTCACAACTTCATCGATCATCGTTATAGTGCATTTCACTTTCGACAGGCTCTATAACTTAAAGTCATAGACGATTATATATAATGTTGAGAAGGGGAAACACAATTTTGTCCGTTTGTTTTTGTTTTGTGTTTTAAAAAAAGTTAATGTGTTTAGATTATTCATAGTCCTGGGCCTTGTGTTTATTTATTTATACTTTTATTTTTACTTTCTTTCATTTTATTTTTATTATTATTTTGTACACTGTCTTCAGCACGAAAGTTTGCTATTAACTTTCAAATGCGTTTGATTTCATGTTATATGTTATTAGTTGTTTAGTCTTTGGCGTAATAATGTGAGTGTAGTTAGTGTAGTAGGAATTCTTTTCGTATCTGCCTTTGGAAATTATCCCTGATTTATTTCTTTAGGGTTTTACATTTACTACAAAGGCGATTATTGCTGTGTTTTCCCTACAAAAAAATTACATCTTTGAGTTGTTGAAAACTAGTGTTGTTCTTATTCTCCATGATATTTTTCAGTTTTATTTTGTGATTTGATGTTCCCATATGGGATTTGAAAGTGTTGTGCTATTAGCATAATACTTATTGTTAAATGATCAGAGAGCTTATGTCGTTCCGATATATATTTTTCTAGACTTTCTTTGGATATTATAGTAGCTTGTTATATGACGTTAGTTAAGTGGGTATTCGAACTTTGTTTTTCAGTTACAGATGGGAATTGTGTGTGTTTGCGGAATTCTTTTGATTTCTATATTGCATTTCTTCATAATTTGTAGTTTATTTACATTGCAGTACTTACTGAATTCTAAAGTATTTCTGTTGAAATGCAGTTTGCTTTTGCTTGTCGATTCATATGATGATGAGCTTTACGTGTATCCGCCCCTCAATGGAGATCGAACTCTCTACAATAGTAAATGTTCTTTGCTTGGTATGTTTGGTTAATGGTTCTATAACGACGAGACGTCCAGTGAAGAAAATGTCCCATTGGTGTGCCCTGTGCATATTTGCTTTCATGACGAGCAAGTGTAATTTATATGAAACTGACTCTCCTCGTCTTTATCTCTGGCTTGGTCAATATCTGAATTTTTAAAACGATCGCCAATACACATGATAATTGTACGATTCCGCCAATCCAATGAATAAATGTTCCTCTATACTTATTGACTTATTCCAATGATCGAATCCTATTCTATGTTCTCGTATATTCTAGTGTGGGCAGCGTCGTTTCGAATCAACATCTTTATATAAAGAAGATTAACTGACCAAAGCCCGGAGCTCAAGAAGAGTGACGCTTCGGGTCATTTTCTCACATGATTCACAGCCAGATTCTCTGTCTACGGTTCTGATTCGACAATATAACGCTTGTAATAAGGCAGTCTGTTATTTCTTCTACCAATTGTTTTGCATGCATATTATAGCATATTTTATGCTTCATTGTCAGTCTGGGCCCTGCTCCATTTATATCAACTTGTCCATTTGGATTAAATGTTTCGAGAGATGTCCTTCCATTGACAATCAATTTACTTCTTGTTTCTACTATTCAGAATGTGAGGGAAAAAGTTTCACATAAACATTTGTTTCCGTATACACACACCACACACACAGACACACACAAACACACAGACACATATTTATTTATATATATACAAATGAGAGAAAGAACAAATGGAGTTAAAATCCACAGAACATAGCATTTTCTTTTTAAAAAAGTGCTCAATACAAAGTAGAGCAAAATATTATTATTATATTTTTATTATAAGAGATAATAATAAAACCATTTTAAATCTTTACACAAAAGATTTCATGTTTCAATACTATGATTGTACTTCCTCAGTCCAATATAGATAACTGATTATAAAATGATTTTTAACACACACAAAATTACACAGACACACACACACACACACACACACACACACACACACACACACACACACACACACATATATATATATATATATATATATATATATATATATATATATATATATATATATATATATATAGTAATGATACAATATGGTAATCCATATGGAATTTCAGTAGGATATAGATCCAGGGAGAGCAGTATGTCAAAAGACAGAGCAAAATTATTATTAATTAAAGAATATCAAACACTTAAAATCCCATATTTTATTTCGGAGAGCTTAAAAAAAACAGCTCTCAATCTTGATTTTAAGTGTTTGAAGTGTTTGGTATTGTGTAACATATATATATATATATATATATATATGTGTGTGTGTATGTGTATGTGTTAGCTCTATCAATGATATTGAGCGCTTTCCAATAAGTACCGCGCATATATAATATATAAATAATATGTATAAAAAATTGCATATATATATATATATATATATATATATATATATATATATATATATATATATATATATATATATATATATATATATATATGATGTGCTGAATTATTTGTGCTTGTTCTGATTTGGGGAAGTGAGTCGGGCTGGTAAATTTTCAGCAACCCTTGTCTATATATATGCGTGGTGTTGAAAAATTCTCGACTTGGACAAGAGGTCCTCTTCCTAAGAATTCTTGCTTGTTTATTTGGTTATATTTTTTGTGAAATCGAAACGAGAATTTTTAGCACCCCCTATTGTGTGTGAGTATGCACGTGCCTGTGTTTGTACGTGCGTGTGTGTGCGTGTGTGATAAGCACTTCTATATTTTTCTGTTCTTGTTTGCCGTCTTCTGATTAGCAATTCAAGCAGCTATTATTGTGTATTCCCAGTACCAAACTATGCCTGTATAAATCTACATTCATGCATACAGAGTTTTCAGTCTTTATGAGTTATGGTTCGGGTCCATGGATTTGATAACATTATTCCAGTAATGAAATTGTCCACAAGCTTCCTTCCAAAATATTCTGCTTCTGCAAGTTTTCGTATTATAAAGCCATTGCAGTGTTTTTCAAAAGACGTGTACGAAAAAATCCGATGCTATCAATCCATTGTATTATAAAGTTAAAGATGTTTTTTCACATCCTTGTTATTCGATAAGGGAACAAAAAAACGACAGTATCCTCCTTTTTTATGGAACCGACTGAATAAAATCTGAAACAAAGGCATGAAAATTTATATTCTACATGAAATATTTCGGTTTGGATATTTTCAATTGCGAAATTACATAATCTGTTTATTTTCACCCAAGATGTTATCGAATAACTTTCGCAAATATGGCTGCTATTTGTAAGCTTTCAATAATTTCTTGAGCCCCACACAAGTCTCAGTTTGTTTTTAGGTCAGTTTTAACAGACTTAATTATAAAGAGAAATTTTGTACAATTAATTTTATCTGATGTCAACGGGATTAATATTCTATCTCTATCTATAAAAAGCAGGATGTGTGTGTGTGTGTGTGTGTGTGTGTGTGTGTGTGTGTGTGTGTGTGTGTGTGTGTGTGTGTGTGTGTAACGAATGCACGGCGGCAATTTTCGACGGATTTGCACCAAAATTTACATGCACATGCTCCAAATTAGTGCAAAAGGCCAAGACGGAGTTTGCATTTCCCAACTCCTATCGATAGTGGAAATAATCGATTTTTTCATGCTTCTACGGCAGTTTTCATGTAGTTTGCGGCCATTTTCTACTGGCCAGAGTGAGAGCCTATAGCTGGCTGCCACGAATAGGCAGGAAGATTCTATTGGCCAGCGTGAGAGCCAACAGCTGACTGACACGAATATTAACTAGCATGCTAGCATGCAAAAAAAATCGATAGCTGCATTCGTCACAAGTGGGAAAAATTTAAATCTGCATGGCACTTTACTCCAATTGGCCCATTCGCATGCTTAAACTCAACGTTGATTCTGATTCCGCAGAACTGGGTTGGGCGTGAAAAATTATTTGTTGTTAACATTCTTTTTTCAATTGGTTTTTCCAGTTACGAGTCCTTTTTTAAAGCTGATCGTTTTGTGTTCATTTTGTTTAGTTCTTTTTTCGTAACAGATTTAATGTTTAGTATAGTGCTTAGAAAAATTCGCAGTGTGAGATAGGCAAAAGGTAAGGCATGTAGCAACATCAACATGGCAAAGGGTACTCCTTTAAAGGCAAGGAAGGGCAAAAATATCTTAAGTCAAGTGATAGCGATTGCTGTATGAGTCGTACGATTTCTGAATCAAGCACGGGCAACGCCGGGCCATGCTGCTTGTATTCTTATAAGCAACACCAAAGGAACAGTGGAAAATTTTCTGGTTTTTTGCCAAACAGATATACGTATATTAATCATGTGAACTCCCTGCGGGTCAAGTGTTGCTGGTGTGATTTCCGCCGCAAACAGGATTTGTTATGGGAATATATTTGTTAACCCCACGTCCAATCATTTTTAGATTCAGAGTTGTCATTCGTTTAGACCGGTTGCCAACCAAATCTAGAGAGCACAGTCTAAACTGCTATTAACTCTTGACTGAGGTGGGAGAAAAGATGGATTTACACATTTCATAAGGATATTTGCGCGAAAGTAAACGCAATGGCCTCGGTTAGAATCTGAACTGAACACGCGTATCCCACTATCATAACCAATTACCGTTACTCCAGGATAGGTGAATAAGAAAATCTCGTCGCGTATACAGTATCTGCTTGTGAAATGAAATCATAATTTTATGAGAAAATTAACGCCTAAAAGTAAAATTACATTTTTCACTGTTGAAGAGCTCTGATTATGAATAATCTCAAATGCTTTTACAACCGTATGATCTTATCTGGAAGAGTTTTTTGAATGAATTCTGATAGTAGAGAAAAAATTAAGAAAGTACGAACCAGTGGTGAAAGAATATGAAGCATAAACCTAACAAAATGGCAATGTAGAACAATTACTTCCCAAAGAATAAGTCTTAGAGTGTCGAAGAAGGAAGACGGTTATGAAACTAAAACACGTGTATCTGAACCGCTTACCAAAGCCGCATAAATTAAAATCTACAAATTATTCCTTCTCTTTATCTGAAAACAGAAGTGATTATTTTTTGAAATGTTATATAATTACCCTTCTAGACGGCAATGGATGCTGAAGAATTTTGTTACAAGTAAAGAAAAGATTCGAAGCGAGCGAAGGGTGGTTTGATTGACGAATAGCCAAAGCATGCGCAACTAGAAAGTCCGAAGGAGAATAAAATCTATAAAGAAATTACTGTTAAAAATAGTAAAAAAGCGACAGAAATCTGGGGATGTTTAATGAGGAAAGAAGGCTTGTAGAATCTAACACTGAGAAGACACATTTAAGTCATGTGAAGCATATAAAAGCAGTGAGTATTCTATTTAACAACTATCACAAAAACGGTGGCGTCGTAAAGTAGTATTTCCCACGGTAACAATAAAAAGGAAGATATGGATGACCATGTTCGCACACATTCCGAATAGAGAGAGATTTTAATTTGAAAAATATATCTTTTGTTCTTATTTCATTTGATTAATCATTGTAACAAATTTTGATTAAATTTATTTGTTTCACACTTGAGAATTTTGTTTAATAATATAGAGTAATGGACTTGCAGACGAAAGGTCTGAAATTATACCTAAATAGTTGCATTAAGGCATGTCGCTGTTAATTTGAGTGGCAGATCGTGTCATGTGAAAATAAGCTATATTTTTCTCATTGAATTTTCTGCTTTTCATTGTTGTTTATTTAGACCCCGGCTTTCTGTCTCTTTCGCGTTTTATTATCTCAATTAGAAATACGAAATAATAATAGCTTAAATCATTTTAAAACTATCAATTCTTCTCAAAATAATACATTTTTTTCATGAAATTCATGTATTATGTTGTCAAAATTAGAAAAATAAATATGAAATGAAATAAAATGTTTCACAGCAGAGTATTAAGGATTTGAATTCTCGTAAAGAAAATATGATCGTATTAAATGTTAAAACAAATAGATTTATAAATGAACTCTATGTAATAAAATACAAACACAATTAGTTCTTGAACCCAAAGTACAAAGTTATTCTGTGTAATCTACAGAACTTAGTGCATTAACGAACGGATTAACTATTAAGCCAGATAATGACGAGAGAGTAAGCAGTACCGAAAGTATAAAAAAAAGCAATCCCGATTAAGAAAAAGAAATATTTTTTTCAGTTCCAGGATTTCAACACCATTTCTTTCATCCGATTCTTCAAGTGACAAGAAAATATGTTGTTAAATAAATAAACCGTAGTCTCTCTAAAATATTTCAAAGTTATCTCCACAAAAATATGTCATATAATAAATCATTGTCTCGAGTAAATATTTTCGATTTTTGTCCTCAAAATATTGTCTCATTTTCTTCAAGTATGTGTTTTGAAGACAATTTCAACTGATCGGTTTTATTTCTGCATAGATGAATAAGGTATTACTTTTAAGTATGTACCTCCACAGAAAGGCGATGCCAAATTTTTAAGTTTTTCCGATTGAGGAATCGGAGAGTTGAATTCAAATTCCAATCAGATCATTCATTTACGTGCTAATAAAGGTATGAATCCTCCTCTTCTCACCCCTGCTATGAGGAAATAGCAGGACAGACAGGGTTCCATAGCCTTGGATGGCAACTGGTCTACCGCAGAAAGAATTGGCAACCTACTGCGGGAAAAAAATCTGCCTCGTCAGTCATGTTTTTCGATACATGATCGCCTAAGCGTGTATCATGCATGGCACATAACTGAACTAAAAAAAAACATGTTTCGTGAAGGTTGTATTTCTGTTTTAATTTCAAGCTAATAGAATAAATTTAATATTTCTAATGAGTAAAATACTTTGTTGCATTTCAAAGCTAATTAAAATTGACTGGAAGGAGTTTAGTTTTGAATTCGCTAAAATTCACTGATTTTAAAGCCATTTTTTGCCATCTGTCAGCACAATGTAACTCTCTTTATTAAAAAAAATCTTTTAAAAATAAAATATACTTTTCTGAAGGTTTATCTTAGGAATATTATATTAAAGTTTAATTAATCTGATTTGAAACAATTATTATTTACTTTAATTTAAAATATCGCAGAATGCATTTTTAAGACGGAGGTAGGTGTTTATTTAAGGTGTTGGCAGGTTTCACTAACAAACGAAAATTTATGTAACTTTTTCTATGGGGGACATACCTGTAAAAATACTTGAGGAATATAACGTGGGCGCCTTTTTTATATAATGTTTTAACTACCCAGTAATTTTTAAAAATTAGTAAAAATCACCTGCGTAGTGTAATTTTTTGTTAAATTTTAGGTACTTTGGCTTTAAACTTTCTATAGTTACGGCTTTTATTTTTGGATTATGTCATGTATGGGCATCCGTGTTGAGAAAAATCAGCACATTTATACACACACTAAAAAATTAAAATTTTTTTAAAATATTTCTGGCCGCTGAATTGCAATATGATTTCCATTTATGATCAGCAAATATAGTATTTATTTAATAAAAATATCAACTAATCGGTACAAATTAATACAGAATTTTAAAAGATTTAAAACTTTATAAATTATTCCAATTAGATTTGTTTAAGAAATGAAAAAAAATTCTTATAAAAATTCATTATTCATCGATGTTTTTTCTTAATAGTGTCCATAATATATATTTATTCGTAAAAGAAATTAAAAGCTCTTCTATTTAAATAATGTCTTAGTTTTTTCATTTTTTTATTTTATTTTACGATTCAGAGGAGATTTAAAGTGATTTAAATTCTCCAAGGTCTTTTGCTTATAATTAATATAAGCAGTATTCGGTACAATTTGAATTTCGGTATGAATTTCTCGAAATTTCATAAAATGAAATAAGTGGTTGGTAAAAAATGTAAAAAAGGGTTTTTATCAAGATCTTCTAAAAAAACGAAACATGTCTAAAATAATTTTATTCATTTGTGAATAAGTGCTGAAAGTTTTATTAAAATCCAACAATTCTTTGATTTTTACAAGAATTCCCAAATCAATGCCTTTTTTACTGCAAAAAGACGCTAAAATTCATAGTCTCCTGTTAACGTAAGAAAAACATCTTTAACCAAAATTTCATAACTTTCTAAAAAAGATAAAACAACATCATTTGATATCCAAAATATCCCTTGCTCTTTTCTCTAAATAATAACATAAAGATTTTGACAATAAAACTTTGTTTTTATTAATTTTTTCATCATTATTTTTATCACTTTTTAGCGCACCTATGGAGGTATCTACTTTCAAGTAACTATCGCTGCCAAGAAGAATGCGAGAAACTTTTTAAAATAAAGTAGATTTTTCCCAAGTTCACTGAAAGAAATTTTTAAGCTACGCATCCGTGTATTGTTTTCTTCGGATATTTGTCTTACTTTAATTTTTCAGTAAGAATTTCGAACGTTAAATCAATATTATAAAAGATTCAAGGGTTATCTGGGCCTCGCCTACTGTCTGCGTCCGACTTTGTATATCCATATGCAATGTATATGAGTATGTCTGCCATGTGCGTGTGTAACTTATATATACTTGCACTATTTAATGTATACACAAGCGCACACTTACATACACCCACACACACGATTTGAATGAGTTTGAAATAAGACATTGGATTGGAATAATAAATTTACTTCTCACTTAGTCTGGAACTTTCTACCCCGGGGCTGAGCAATCAGATAATATATTTGGAGACATGAAATATAAGAGTGAAAATAAGTACGTATCAACAGCTTGTCCATCAAACTGTTTCTTTGTTTACATGTGTGTATGATTGTGAAATAAATAAAAATAATCAGATTTCCTTTCTCTTACTTATATTGAGAGATCTATAGTAACTTATCGATTATTTTGCCAGTCGTTTTCTGTCGACTGATGTCAGCCAATATTCATATCTATCAATATGAATCTATTCATAGTGATCACTATCAGTCTAGTCCTATTTATTTATTGATATCAAGAACATGAGAGCAGAATGATGACCACAAAATAAATGCCCAGTTTAGTGCTTATGATGATGAATTGAATTTAACTTCTTTTTTTTTTTATTAATGGCATCAAAAATGTATTCAGCTAAAAATGGCACAAGTAAAATAAAAGATAAAAATGTTACGACAAATTCCTCGAACGAAACCCCGTTCATTTTTCAAATCTTAAAAATGGTAAGATTTTATTGAACTTTTCGGTAATTATTTGGTAATAAATAAAATTATTTTTAAAGTATATTTAAAATTTTGTCGGAATGTTTTTGGTTCTGGCATTGAATTAGAATATACTAGTTCATATGTAAACACACATAAATACACACAATTTGAATGAAATTGAAATGGAAATTTGTGCTGACATGCCTAAACTCTGGCTAACAAAAAAGAGTACTGCCTTTGAAGTCAGTTTTATGATGCCTTCTGTATTTAAACTAAATATCTGCCAAATGTAGTATTTTAAATGGACAAACAAATTTATCTTTGAAATGCAATCATCTTTACCTCAGTGAAGTGACAAGGTACAAAACTTTTTTGAATAAAATATTCGACCTTTGACCTTGTCATCTTCGTCATTACATAATCATTGGAATAAAGACAATCACTAAGGCTTTTCTCACTATCCAATAAATGTCGGGCAAAAATAAGAACAAAAATGAAAACAATTAATCTAACATCACCTGCTGTCATTATCTTCTTCAGAACACAATAAAGAGGAGTTAGGATTTTTTTATTATTATTTAAATGGTTACTTCTCATGAAATTAATTTATAAAACGCAATTATGATCAAAATCTGCTTTGACAAAGAAACTTTTTTTCGATGTGTCGTTTGAATCTGAAATACGAAGTTTATTATGAGAGACTGGGAAAGAATCAAGTATAAATCTAGATCACCAATGGGAATAGTTTGGTTCATTTTTCATAAAAGAATCAGTTCTGTTGCTCCAAGGTACTAATCTGACTTTTATCTAATGTGTTGAATATTGAATATTACAATGTGTTTTATCTAATGTGTTGAATATATTGTTAGAAATGAAAAATATAAAATGTTAAGCCAGACAGAATTATTAATGCTAATTGAAAACGTATTTGAGTCAAAATAAGGTTTTAAGAATATAATGAACATCTGATCGGGCAAATAGAATCATGTGAGTGAAATTCAATGACGGATTGGAATAAGATGGAAGACGGAATAAAAAAACCAACAATGGACAGTATGTGCTTACATGTACGTATTTGAATGTACCTACGCTTGTGTATTTGTAGACGAGTTTATGCTTGAAGTGTAGAAAGAAAAAAGTCAATCGGAATACATTTCTTCAATTGACATTTAACAACAAAATACTTGGCTTGTTGAAAAGCCGGAAGTGCTCAAATGAATGCTCCCAGAAATAAGGAACGGCTTTTTATCAAATTCCAACGAATGTCAAACCATAACAATATTAGTATAGAGTTCTTGTCACAAAATGATCTGTTTCGATAATTTCACAAAAAATATCCTATTAAGGCTTTTAGTAGGTTAGATAAATTTCTGAAATAATTTCATTAGTTTGTGGATATATATATATATATATATATATATATATATATATATATATATATATATATATATATATATATATATATATATATATATACGGGCATTCTCGTAAGTGTTATCGATCCGGCAAACGAAATCACAGAACCGAGTTCTAATTCTGGTTTAACCATTTGCATTCACCTTCGCACAAATGCCTCTGCTAAAGTCATTAAGCTATTTCTCCTAATATATGGGTTAAATAGAAGGGTAAACTAAGTTCTTTAACCTTGGTTATATGCCAGTCTAAAAGAAAAAATATCTCTGAATTCAAAACAACAAGAAAAACATGCCACCATTATCTCTGAAAAATTAATGTTTATTAACAACTAATAAAAAAGGAAGCTGTGGTGATCGTCTGTATCCTAAAACATGCATGACACAAAAATATTTTTGGTTTTACATTTAAGAGTATATCTCGAGGAAACGAAATTTTACTTTGGATTTAAGGCAGGAATATGCAGCAAAGATAAAGATTACTTAAGGCTATGCAGGCTAAAGATTTCTTTCAAGAGGAAAGAAAAATTAATTTTAAATTTGTAATTTAAGCTGAAAGACAAGTCAGAAAGTACAAAATTACTGGTGCAGAAAACCAAAATCGGCGAGAAGGGTTCAATTTCTCGTCTGTTGGGTTCACTTTTATACGTATACACTTTGTGAAAGGTTTGTATCCATCGGTTCTCCTAATTCCAGCAATGTGTTAGACATCTCACCACAATAGGCTATCGACCCTTGCGAGGCAGTCAATCCTAAGAGGATTCATCTGAATTTAAAAAGGAAAAGCGCTCTTCTAGATAAAGAATTCATGCCAATTTCTAAATAATAAAGAAACTGAATTTGTGCAATGGCGTGATGACACATGCCATATATATATATATATATATTTGTCATCAGACAAACTGTTTCGCAGCTTATCAGTGTGGCTAGACGTCCGGTTGCCTCTAGCTAGGATCGAAACCCGACCGCATTGGCGTCAGTCCGAACTTCTCCCACTAAGCCGTCAGCGTACGGTACGGGATGAAGGTGAATTTTAGCGTGTTTATTTTTAGATTTGGATAAACACACAGTGACTGACAGTGACTCAATTCTGTCGAAGAGTCGTGCAGTATTAGCTTAAATAGTCACTGTTTACAAATTCACACCTCAAACCAGAGGCTCAACCGAAATTTATATATATATATATATATATATATATATATATATATATAAGCCTAAAGAACCAGACAAACCTACCAAGGTTTCACCAACGCGGATCCTCAGGGATTACTGGCCAGTATTCCTGACGATCCGCGTAGGTGTAACCTTGGTAGATTGGTCTGGCTCTTTAAGTTTAATTAGGTTTGCTCTACTTAGCGTATCGAGCACTTTATTTAGTTATTTTACTTACTCGTATCGGGGTTTTTTCTTTGGACTCTGAAATTGGATGCTAGACGATTATTTTTGGCTGACGTACATGTTCTCTGTTCTTTTTTGTACCTTTTTTCCCTTTGGTATTGGTTTGTTTATTTACAAATCAAGGCACCTGAGGTTTTCCGGACGAGTATAATTTCTTATATTTATAAGATTACAATAAGTATATATATATATATATATATATATATATATATATATATATAGAGAGAGAGAGAGAGAGAGAGAGAGAGAGAGAGAGAGAGAGAGATAGAGAGAGAGACAGACAGACAGACAGACAGAGAAAGAGAGGTTGATATAATAGCGCACAGTGATGTTATGACAAAATAATGTAAAATAACATATAAAATTTATATTTGACGGTGAGGAACAAATCTATATTTATTTTTAGTATATATAAAAAAAACTAAGAAAAGGACAAAGAATCACGAAACACTACCCGCAAGCACACCCGCGCAGATGGACGCGTGACTATGATAAGTGTATAAAAAAGAAAATATAAAAATATAAAGTAATAAATTGCTGATACCCCCTGAAGTGTGGACTGACAGGCCCCCCTACGAAACAATGGAGTCGGAATGCTGAAAGTGAACACTTTTACTCATATTAATCATATTAAACCTGCATATATATATATATATATATATATATATATATATATATATATATATATATATATATATATATATATATATATATATATATATATATATATATATATATATATATATTAATAAATATATATATATGCTGAGAATAACCCTCATGAAAAAACTAATTTTTTTTAAGGTTATTCTCAGCATCGCTAGAAAATGGAACTGAACTTCAAATTTTGAGTTTAATTTAAGATTTAAGTTTTGGTTTCGAAACATACCATAGCACGTTCTGTGTCGCGATGGATACGTATTTTTTTTTAAAATAATTATATCTTGCTTTACTGTGTATCGATCACTATTTTTTTTAAATAAATGCTAAAGAACTCTTGATTATAAATCTGACCTTTCTTTATATATATATATATATATATTTAAACATATGTTTAGTGGTAAAACATTTTATCACTGCCATAAACATACAAAAATTAGTTTTATTATTATCAGTCATGATAATAAAAAATAAAAATGAAAAACGGGCTAGCTATCCGGTTTCGTACCTCGCTCAACAGAGCTAAATCGAGGTAAATAAAGTAAATTACATCTAAAAAAAAAAGAACAATGGACAAAGTGTATTGGGGAGAGAGAAGAAAATAAAAAATAAAAAAATAAATAAATAGTTTTTTCTTCTCCCCCCCCCCCAATACATTTTGTGTATAGTTTTTTTTATATATCATCATTTACTTTATTTACCTCGTTTAGCTCAGTTGAGCGAGGTACGAAACCGGTTAGCTAGCCCGTTTTTCATTTTTACATTTTATTATCATAATAAAACAAATTTTTGTCTGTTTATGGCAGTGATATATATGTATGTGTATGTGTGTGTGTGTGTGTGTGTGTGTGTGTGTGTGTTTGTGTGTGTGTGTGTGTGTGTGTCTCGGGTGCGGTATTTTTCTCTGATATTATTAGTTACATTAGGATGCCTGTCCTGTAATATATATATATATATATATATATATATATATAGAAAGAGACAGACAGAAGGACAGACAGACAGAGGCAAAGACAGAGAAAGAGAGCCGTTGGGAGTTTAAATCAATCGGCTCCAAGTAGATCTTTGTTTTATATTGATAGCATAATGCGGTGTGCGAGCTAGTTGGGAAATAACAAAATTCTAATTGGAATCGGCTGATTAAAAACCTACGGAGCCCAATAACGGCGCTCTCTCTCTATATCTCTCTCTCTCTCTCGCTCTCTCCCTCTCTCTCTATCTCTATCTCTCTCTCGATCTCTATCTCTCTCTCGATCTCTCTCACTCTCTTCTCCCTCTCTCGCTTTCTCTCTATCTCTCTCCCTCTCTCTCTCTTCTCTCTCGATCTCTCTCTCTCTATCTATCTCTCGCTCTCTCTCTCGCTCTCTCTATCTCTCTTTCTCTATCTCTCTCGATCTCTCTCTTCTCTCTCTCTCTTCTCTCTCTCGCTCTCTCGCTCTCTCTCTGTCGCTCTGTCGCTCTCTCTCTATCTCTATCTCTCTCTCGATCTCTCTCTCGCTCTCTATCACTCTCTTCTCCCTCTCTCGCTCTCTCTCTATCTATCTCTCGCTCTCTCTCTCGCTCTCTCTATCTCTCTCTATCTCTCCCTCCCTCTCTCTCTTCTCTCTCTCTTCTCTCTCTCTTCTCTCTCTCGCTCTCTCTCTCCCTCTCTCTCTCTCTCTCCCTCTCTCTCTCTGCAGCAGATCATTATTCAAACATATAATTGTTAAATATAACAGACAACGAATGTCTATAATGTTTGAGGGCTCCTGATAGATGCGATTTAAATCATTCTATCAGATCTAAGGCGTATCTTTGAACCTGCGTCAAATGACTCAACTTCCATCTTTTTTACCAAGGGCAATCTTCTAGCGGACAAAAATGAGATCCACTGAACGCTGGGCAGAACACTTCTCAAATGTTCTAAACATGGATTCGAATATCGACGAGAATCTTATCAACAATTTAGCACAGAAGCCTAAGTGTTATCAGCTCCCCCATTTATTGCTGAAATATAAAGGGCCATAAAGCAACTAACAAAGGGTAAGTCTTCTGGTAATAATGGCATACCAGCTGACAAATACAGATGTAGCAGCAATCTCCTGGCTCATAAACTTTGCGAGCTCTTTTCTATAATCTGTGATTCAGGATCAGTTCTTTGGGAATTTAAAGACGCTTCTATTGTCCATCTGTATAAGTACAAAGGCAATAAATGTGCATGTGACAACCATAGAAGTATCTACTTTCTGTGTATTGCTGGGAAGATTCTTGGTCTTGAACAGACTCAACCTTTCTCTGGCCGATTCAGTCTTGTCTGAATCATAGTGCGTCTTTCAGTCTGGTAGAAGCACTGTGGATATGATTTTCAGTTTAAAGCTACTACAGGAGTAATATGACAAGGATTTATTTATTGCTTTCGTTGACCTCACTAAAGTCTTTGATACCGTTTTAAGGGATGCCCTTTGGGCTGTCCTTAGGGAGCTGGATGTCCCTTAAAAGATGCTCAGTGTCGACACGTCCTGATGGCCCCGGACACGTCCAGTAGATAGGTGTACAACTCATTCATTGTCTCTAATGGAACCAAACAAGATTGTTTTCTTGCACCTCTTTTATTTGCTTCGTATTTTGCTATCATGCTCGAAACGGCATTTGACAATGTTAAAATAGGTGTGAGATTTGAGTTTAGGACAAATGGTGGGTTGTTCAAACACCAACGCTTCAAAGCAAGGACTAATGCTATTGTACAAACTGTTCGTGACCCGCTCTCTGCAGACGATTAGGCACTTGTAGCCCATACTCTTGAGGATATGCAATGAATCGTTAAGAATTTACCTCGTGCATCAAAAGTTTTCGGTCTGACCATCAGCATAAAAAACAGAACTGTTCCAT
Source organism: Acanthosepion esculentum (assembly GCA_964036315.1). NCBI lineage: Eukaryota > Metazoa > Mollusca > Cephalopoda > Sepiida > Sepiidae > Acanthosepion > Acanthosepion esculentum. The sequence goes on along the minus strand of OZ038475.1, from coordinate 156,449,460 downwards.
TTGCCGATCTCTATCTGTTGCTCCCAGTATTTATGTTGAAGGAAAATCATGAAAAACGTTTCTTCTTTCCCCTATTTTGACTCCATTATATTCGAAGATGCTAGAATGAGCAAAGAAATTGAAGGCAGGATTAGAGAGGCTAATTCTGCCTTCGGTAATATTTATCACAGGCTTTGGAATACACGTAATGTTTCGTTAAATATGAAAATTGATGTGTACAAGTCAGCATTACTGACACCCCTACTCTATGGTGCAGAATCTTAGAGTCTGTACCGACAACTCATCAATTAATTTGATATCTTCCACATGCATTGCCTACGTACAATCTGCAACGGAAAACTAGATAATCGCATTAGAAAAAAGTAACGTTCTGACTGAATGTAGTAGGATGAATATTGATGACATCTTAATGAAAATCCATCTCAGGTGGGTAGTACATTTTTCTCGTGTGAATGACAGCAGCCTTCCAAAACAACTTCTCTTTGGTTAGCTTCTAACAAGCTGGTCAGTTGGAAGGCCACTCTTGAATTATAAAGACAAACTCAAAGACAATCTGAAGCGATGCTGCATCCTATTCTCTTCCTGGGTAAACAAGAGTCAGAGCAAAGGAACTGGCGTCTGTCCTGCTTCTCATCTATACAAAGTTTTGAGCAAGACCGACTTGAACAGCGTGCAAATATTTAAAAGAAAGTTGGCAGCATGCTGCTCCTCTCAATGATAGCCTTTTACCAGACACCGTGGCTTTGTCGTAGGTATTAAAACAGGACTCGCGGAAACATGTGGCAAGTGATCCTCAAACACATTTTCCCTCTGTCTAAAAGTTTGAAAGACACCTGTAGGCCTTGGGAGACACATGTGGGTTCATAAAATTTGAGGACCTCTTTATCTTACTGAACCATCATTTGTCGTACGCGACGAGAGAGTCCACCAACACAAAAACCGTAAAAGATATGGACTACTCCACTATTACGATAGACCAATATATATTTCAAAATTTAAATTATGTAACGATCAGTTTTAACTCAGCACCTGAAGATTGAGTTGTGCATGAAACTCAGGGTTATGCTACCGGTGAGAAAAATGTATATTTATTCTTAATATATCATTTACAGCGCTGTTATTATAAATGGAAAACTATTTTATTGACACCAGCACACAATGTGCGATATTATATATATATATATTGACAACTACTAACAGACTATTTTGCAGCTCACTAGTGTGGCTAGACGTCCGATTGCCTTAAGCCGGGATCGAAACCCGACTGATTTGGTAGTAGTCGGAGATTTACACGAAGCCATTGGCGTACGCCAGGGACGAAGGTGAATTTTGACGTATTTTTCTTTAGACAAACACCCCAGTGACCGGAGAACTCGATTCGTTTTAACGAAGATTCTTGCATCATCAGCAGTAGTAGTCACTGTTTACAAATTAACTTTTCTCCCCGAAGAGCTCAAATGATATTTTGTTTCAGGAGCATGTATATATTTAGTCATCTACAGACAGACTTTTTCGCTGTTTCACAGATCATCAATGTGGCTAGACATCCGATTGCCTTGGAGATTTTACCCCTAAG
>OZ038475.1:156370384-156445384 GCA_964036315.1 Acanthosepion esculentum | reverse complement strand
CCAATAACGAACAATTACTATTCTTAAAAGAGTGCTCAATACTGAATAGAGCAAATATAATCATTTATTGACAGTGTTGAATGTAGAATAAAGGGTGAAACTTCTCTAGTGATGGTGTTGAATATAGAATAAAACGTAAAACCCTTTATTCTACATTCAGCACCATCACCTGAGAAGACACCAGAAGTGTTGAAACAAAATGGCTATTTTTGTAGTGATTTTATAACATTTTTATTTTATAATTTTCGAATAAATGATTATATATATATATATATATATATATATATATATATATATATATATATATATATATATATATATATGTCTGTGTGTGGAAATCTCGTATTGTCACTGGTTCTTCTAAATTCTATGCACTTTGGATTGTGTAGTAAGTGGTATAAGTCTGATATCACCTGGTAATTATTGGTTGATGCTGTAAGGTAACAACCCTATTATCGAAACGTCTTACGTTTCGTTCAATCAATAAATTTATTGTTCATTGTTTACATTGTTCGGACTATCAAACACATCTTTGTTGCCATATTTATCACAACGTTTCGGGCGTTGTACGCTCCGGCCTTCTTTATTTCGCTCGCAGGGGTAGACTGTTCAATTCCCGGTGCCATGTCTAATGGATGTCACTTATCAGTTATCTCCTGTTAATTCCCCTCTCCAAGTTCTCCACTGCCTTAACCAGGTATTGTACTCACATTCTTTGGCTCCTGTCACTGGATCTAACTAACGCTTTTATCTACTGGGCCATGTGTCTTTGAGGACATCTGTGTGTGAAGGCTGGAGCGTACACGGCCGAAATGTTGCGATAAATATGGCAACAAAACTGAGGACGATAGTCCGAACAATGTAAATAGTGTACATAATACCTCATCTCAGAAATATAGACAGATACTGAAAGGCCGAATCGTTGAAATAAATATGGCGACAAAGATCAAGACAATAGTCCGAATAATGTAAATAGTGTACATAATACCTCATCTCATATATATAGACGGATACTGAAAGGCCGAATCGTTGAAATAAATATGGCGACAAAGATGAGGACAATAGTCCGAATAATGTAAATAGTGTACATAATACCTCATCTCAGAAATATAGACAGATACTGAAATTTATTCTTATTAACCTAAAGCCCTGAAGTGACAGTTAAGTCACTATTTAGGCATTATCCCATTGCCGAATTGAAGTCAATTCCGTTTGTAACGCTCAGATAACACCAGAATAAAAATTAGAACATATTTTTGAAAAGTATTTTGAAATTTTCTGATGTTCAATGCGTGAGGGTGAATGTGAACCCCCAAAGCTAAATATAAAACTGTTTAATCTCTGTTATTACTTTAAAAGTCATTTTAATCAACCTTATAGCAACCGAGAAGTTAAATAAGTAAAATTAAATATAGACAAATTATCACTGATATAAAATATACTGTCTTTGTTCTGTTAAATCCTTATCACGTCAAAATGATTTTAATTATATAAAATCTATTTTTGATTTTTTCAATATTTTGGAAAAATGTTCCACCCATAAATAATTAAGATAAATAAAATGCCTGTTGGATGAAAACGTTTCTTTTTCATTTTTGCTGAACTCTTATTAATTTTAGAGCTTCAGGATTATTTAGGATTATTTCCTCTTTAATTAAAAACAAAAGTACACATCTTTCATCACGGTTTTTAGACGAATAATTTAAGGTTTCTTATTGTGCTTTTCTAAACATTTTGCATTGTGATTCCTTGCTTTACTTTAATTTCCTTTCCAATTCAACATGCGACACATTTTCTTTTATATTTGTAAATATCTAAGGATTCGTTTAAATATTTGCCAGTTCCTTAGGATCCTTTTACAATATTTTCAAACATCTCATGATACGTATAAAATAGTTGCCAGTCCCTTTGGATCCTTTTACAATATTTTCAAATATCTCAGGATCCTACGAAAATATTTACAAGCATGTCATGATTAGTTTAAAATATATGCAAACATCTCGTGATTCGTTTAAATTATTTGGAAACATCTCATAATCCGTTTAATATATACGAAAACATTTCATCATTGATTTAAAATATTTGTAAACATCTCAGGATCTGTATAAAATATTTGCAAATATCCCAGATTCTCTTTAGGCAAGAATGTCGTGATTCGTTTAAATTATTTGTAAGCCACTCATGATCCATTTAAAATAGTTGCCAAAATCTCATGATGCGTTTAAAATATTGGCAAACATCTCATGGTACGTTTAAAATATTTGCAAACATCTCATGATACGTTTAAAATATTTGCAAAAATCACAGGATGCGTTTAAAATATTTGCAAACATCTCATGATGCGTTTAAAATATTTGCAAGCCTTTCATGATCTACTAGAAATATTTACAAACATTGCACGATTCTTTTAAAATATGTTGAAACATATAACGTTTAACATATTTACAAACGTGTCAGGTTTCGTTTGCAACATTAACAACTTGTGATTCATTTTAAATACATATGATGATTTTTTAAATTATTTGAAATAATCAATAATATACGAGTGATATATTTGTAAAATGCATTTTTATATATAAAGTTAAAGTATTAAAGAAAGAATTTGTTCAAATTAAGATCCATATCTTTTAGAATAAATTTAAGGTTATGATTAAAAAATTGTTGACGAACATGTAAATGAAGAGAAATTCCAAAAGCCAACTAATTATTGTGTAGAGTTCCTTGAACATGGCACAGTGGATAAAGGTGTCAGTTAGATCCAGTGACAGGACCCAAAGAGTGTGAGTTCAATACCCGGTTAAGGCAGTGGAAAACTTTCAGAGGGAAAATAACAGGAGATAAATGATAACTGACATCCATTAAACATGGCACGTGTAACTAGAACAGTCTACACCATTGAGCGAAATAAAGGGTTCAGTTCGACATTCCAAACACCTGAAGAAGGCCAGAGCGTACAACGGCCGAAACGTTGTAATAAATATGGCGATAAAGATGAGGACAATATTCCGAATAATGTAAATAATGTGCATAATACCTCATCTCAGAAATATAGACAGATACTACTCTATTCTTCCATCAATCTCGATGTTGTATGATGTTGAACAGCATTTCCGGTGGGCAACCCTGAAACCACAACATGCCGAGTCTGTGCCATTTCTCATCCAGCACATATTACCTTAGACGGCCGGCAGCTACTATTATTATTGGCGTTTTCCACCTTTTAAAATACATCTAAACCAGCTCACCAAAAATACCGAAACCTCCCAACTTTTCTTTCTCTAACATTTGCGATACTCGTACCAATTTCTGCAAGATGGAATCGTTCCACTTGGAACACTCTACGGACATCCTAGCTCTCTGTGAAAATAATTTAAATTCTTCAATCTCCCCAACTGACCTTACTGGTTATCTTTTTCTATTTAGGAAGGACTGTAGTATCCATATACATGGCCTTGATCTATATGTTCGGGAACATCACCGACTGGCAAGGGAACGCTCCCTTGCGTTCCCAGACTGTCCTTATATGTACCTCCAACTTTCTCTGATAACCACAGTCTCTTCTTCTTCTCATGATTGCTACGTGCTAGACAGAATTTCTGGTAGTATAGATAAGGCCCTCTCTCGACACCCGTTTGCAAATATCTTTGTTTTCTGTGACTTCAATGCCAACCGTGTTAAGTGGCTTAATTATTCTAATGTCCTTGAACTTCTCTATCACACAATCAAGTAGTAGAATTCCTCATGCGGTTCTCTAGTAATCCTGATGGACACACTACTTTAGTTGATCTCTTCCTTACCTCCACGTCGTGCTCGACAGCTCTGTCTTTTTCGCTACTCCGATCATACAGTAGTATCTGGAGGTATCTGTTTTCGCACTCCCATCAGTCACGATCATCGTCTTGGATCTTACCTGCCTTCTCAGTCGCTATAGCGCACGGGAATCACTTCTTCCGTCTATGCCAGAGCGACAGGTCTGATTGTAACAGACGTCTCTGTGTCATTAATCGTAATGAGTGCAAACGTCTCCTCAAAGATACGAAGTTACTGTTTACTGAGAGAAGGAGACACCGTATAGCCTCTCACGCGTCAAGATTGTGCATGATGAACAATGACATAACCTCAGTCCCTCCTCTCCTCAATCAATTTGAAGTATCGACACTTACTATAGATAAGATAGAGTGTTTTGCTAGGAAGTTCTTTTCCAAATCCACTCGCCACTCATCTGCAATGCCTCTACCAGATATTACCCCTAGAACAGCGGTTCTACTGAGTAATAGGCGCCTAACCTTGTCACCGTTTTCAGGCATCATTTCTAAATTAGATCCCACAAGGCAAGCGGTCCCCTGCTGATATCCTAAAGAATGTGCTCTTGAGCTGTCTCCTGTTCTCTCCAAACTTTATAACAAATGCCTTGGTGCTTCCTGCTTTTCAGCTGGTTTGAAGTCGTTCTCTGTAGTTCCTGTTTTGGCGAACCCTGGGGAACCCTGGGGAACCCTGGGGAACCTTATAATCCCTGAAATTATCACCTTATGAGTCCCTTAGCTCTTTTCAGCAAAGTACTTGAGGCTCTAATCAATGCCGAATTAGTCATGTATCTTACTCCGCACGACCTCCTTTCGGACAAACACTATGGCTTCCGTTTCGCCAGGTTGATCTCTAATGTGTAAATTACTGGATTTGTCTATCTCTAGATATGAATCGGGAAGCACTGGCAGTGGCCCTAGATATTTCAAAAGCGTTCAACAGAGTTTGGTAGGCTGGCCTCCTACGCGTGTAGAAAGGGTTACGATGTCATGGGACGAATATTTGGCTTGATCCAATAATTCCTAACAATTCGAGTAATGAAGGTCGTTTTGAACGGATCTGTTTTCAGTTCCATACAAAAGCAGTGTCCCCCAGGGCTCATTCCTTGGATCTACACTGTTTCTCAGCTTCATCAACGACCTCTCCGATGTCATCTGTTCAAAATTAGGTATTTATGCAGGTGACACAACCATTTACTCCTGTCTCAGTAGCCAATCCGACAGAATCGACAAAGTGAACATGGCAGCTGCTCTTCCCTGGTTAACCATTGATTGGAGGTCCTTTTTAGACTTGTTTTAGACTTTTTAGAATTGTTTTCCAGGGCAAGAAACGGCATGTAAATCATAACGCCTCAAAACAAAACTGTTTTCATTTAATCACCGCAGAAAACGTTTTCTCCCTGCCATCAGCATGGCTGATGCTAAACTCCAAGACTCTGCACCTTCTTGGATTCACGTTTACCACTGACATGAAATGGAGTGACTGCATTAAATCAATAGCTGTATCTACTGCAAGGAAAGATAGTTCTCTCTGTCATTCTCCTCAGAATCTATTTTTCACATTTATAAATATATCATTCGTCCAAGTATTAAATGCTGTTTGCTATATTTGGTTTGACGCTCCTGCTCTACATCTAGAGATTCTTGACAAAATCCGAAGAAGGGTCTGCAATGTAATCTATCCGACCAGGCATCTCGATTTCGCTTTCTCAGCGAAGTGAAGTGGCTACCTCTGTCTTTTCTACTAATATTTTCATGGCAACTGATCTCTTTTCCCTGGTGCCACGACTAAATGAATTTAAGCTAGCTACTAGATTGGCAAGTAGGTCTCACGATTTTACTGCTGAACTAGCTAGATGCAACTGCCACTTCTACTCTAATAATTTCCTTTCTTGCACTTCCTGCCTATGGAATTCCCTTCCGATTTTTTGCTTGCCTAAAAACTACAATCTTTAAAAATTTAAGTGTAATGTCAATCGCCATCTTCCGCTTTCTTGAACGCTGTTCCTTTTTTGTTCTTTCTTTAATCTTTGTTTGCTTGGGGTGAAACTATTAAAAGAATGCCCTCTTGAATTCGCCCAAAGAACAGCTGAATTCGTGACAGCCTTTGATGTTTGGAAATGGCTAAGTTTTAGATGAATTGAAAGACGTAGAATTACTGTTTTCGAAAACCACATACACTCGTTTCAACCTTGGCTGGATTTCGTGAATATTTGGGAATCAACTTTTTGAAAAGGTGTCATAGCGTGTTCCTTTGGTATGCAATATATGGATTACATTTTTTTTTCATTACTGTCTTTAGATGCCGATTTTCTTTGAAATGATGTCCACTCTGTACAAGACCCGAGGGTCACTCGCGGTAGAGGGTTACAGATTAAAAGGTGAACCCTAGATATGATCAGATTAAGATTGTAGTGATCCGGGTAGAATGCTCTTGGGAGTCGGTTCCACAAAGAAGCAGATTGTGCGAAAACGCTGCTTAAATGGAACTTACATCTCACCATTGGAATGTGAAAGGTATGAGGGTAGTTCACTACAGTTGGTGTGGCATGGTGGGTCTTAGCAATGAAGGTTAGAAATGGTGGAACTAAGGAATGTAGTTTGTCAGAACATTCTTCATAGAATTAGCGATAGAACAGCGAGAGATTTACGGCGTTTCGTCTGTGAGAAAGAGGTTGCGGGGGTGGAAAATAATTCATCACCCCCAAGGACGCGGAGACGTTTTTGGACTCTATCAATCCTGGAGAGTAAAAACTAAGCAGCTCCTGCCCATACATGGATTTTATTTCATAAAAATATTAAACTTGTTAGAAGTGATCAAATGAAGTCTTCGCATTCGGAATGTCGAAAGAAACAAAATAAAGAAGTATCCATTTCAGTGCAACAAAACACAATCGCTAATTACAGTGTGTGCGCGCGCGTGTGTGTGTCTGGCTCATAGGAGCAGCAGAAGAAGAACAGAGTTTGACCTTGGACGAAATAATAGGACATGAAGTGAAAGAGCTGGTCACGTGATCAACGGCTAACAAACGTGCCCGGTAATGGATGATTGATGACGTGCCGTTGAATGTACATTTTAGTAGAAATTTACATACACCGAAAATGAGGAATGCGAAAATGAGTTGATTAAATTTAGAGCTGGTCTCTCCCCGACTGAACGCTAGCCACTGCGGTCGGTCACGTGACTGAATCGGTTAGAATGCCTGTTTTCTATCTCGTATGAATGCAAAATCGAATATTGAGGGGGGTTTCCGCGAGGATTTTATTAATTCTTTCCGTCTACAGTTGCTTCCTGTTGTTTTATTGGATGTTTTGTTTGTTTGAACAGTTACAATAGATTGTAGTTTTTGCAAAACTTAATTATCTGCTTTTATCTTAGCTTTAATTTGTGTACAAAGAATTAGCAGGAGTTGTAGTAGTAGCAGTATTAGTATTAATCCTGTTTGACATTTTATCTACTCATCATTTATAGCTACCAAAGTTGCTTCATATTTTAACAGCAGTATTAGTAGTAGAAATTCCCGTTGCCTTTTCATCTGCTCATCACCTGCATTATATGACAGTCTGGCTAGAGGCACGAAATATAAGCCAGCTCACTGATTAATTGACTTTTCTGAGAACGACATCACTCATACCCAAGATTTTCATTTTCTCTCACCTTTGATGCCAGTGTCACATACCCAAGCGCAATGTAAGACCAAATAATCTCAGCAGTAAGACTTCATTTCACTTCTCGATCTTCTAATATGTATATTTGGTTTGATGCATGAATAAATTATTGTCTAATTCTATAAATATGTGAATAAAGTATTTCCTCTCAAATATAGATACCTGTTTTTATCCACACATATGTATAAGTGTTATTATGTGCATAAGTGGTATTATATGTTTAAGTGTTATTATGTGCATAAGTTGTATTATATATATAAGTGTTATTATGTGCATAAGTGGTATTATATGTTTCAGTGTTATTATGTTCATAAGTGGTATTAGATGTTTAAGTGTTATTATGTGCATAAGTGGTATTATATGTATAAGTGTTATTATGTGCATAAGTGGTATTATATTGCGGGTAAAGTAACGCTACATTGTGAGGGTAAGATATATTTACGGCGGTTAACTAGTCTAAAACAATGGATACCGAAATCAAATGTGCTTGTCTTGTGATCTTTTTTATCAAGATTTATCATCAAACTATAAATAGCGTATTATGATGTCTGCTGCAGGCGAAACTTGCAAAAAGTCGCTTTTAATACGAAAATATTTCTTCGCACTTCTCCTTTGTGGAACGCCAATGTTTTCAAACCAACTTTAATCTACAAAAGTTTAAATGCAATGTCAACTGATATCTACTGTCCTCTTCGTTACACTTTCCTCTTCCCACTTATTATTAATGTTTCTCTTCCTAATTCTTCCACACCCAGTAACCCCTTGTGTCTTAGTTGCTTTACTGCCTTGAATGGTGTGATACTGATTAAAAAAAAAAAAAAAAATTCAGAAAAATCTGTTTTGGAGCGTCAAATTTAAACAAAGTTTTACCCTATTAAAAAGGGAGTTTCTGACAAGAAGTACTGGTTGTATCAGCATCCACCTTATTAAATCTGCTTTTTGATTCTATTCCATCAATAAAAAATAGAATTACTGCTCCCAAATTACCAATGGTTCTTCCCTCAACAATGAGTAACATGACAATTCTCCAGTTCACAAATACAACGGTTATATATTCTTTGTTCCTTCCCGGAACTGACATCTGAGATAAGTTCCATGAACTCAGGTTGTTGTCATAGCAACCTGAACTAATAGATGCAGCCCACCATACAGTTTACGTTCTCGTAAATGGATTCTAGTTCTTGCTGTCCATACAAATAAATCCTGTTTATTATCGTGTCAAGAAACACGGGTGTGTCCGTCTTTCTTTGATATACTAGAGACTTATGAATTTGATGTATGTTCCCCCAACTATTTATTACTCACCTACAAATTACACGACATCCCTCGCGGCACGTGTTTGCCTACTCATTAAATATCTATCAAAGTTATTTGAATTCGTAACATCTGCATTCAGTCTTTAATGTGACGAATCATTTTTTCCAGAAAAGCGCATATTTCGACAATACTGCATCTCTTGGACATTTTAAAGAGTTCGTCTGAGGCAAACGATAATCTTCCACTTACGATTTGTTATTGTCTTAAATATGTTCGGCAAGAAGACCAGTGTTTTTCTAAGATCTTTCAGTTCCTCGCGATCGATAACACGACAATCCATTTCCTTTCATTAATGCGTTGCTCGGTACTAATAAACCCTTCAAGTAGTATTCAAAGTAGCAGTAGTAAAAGTAGTAAAAAATGGCAGTATTCATAATAGTAGTAATCCTAGTTTGTATCTTTTGTGTACTCATCATTTATTGATATTAAAGTTGCCCCATAGTATTAGTACAAGTAGTAGTAATTAAACTGTTTGTCCATTTATATAGTCAACCTTTCTTGCTAATAAAATTACCCATGCGAGTTTTATTATTTCAACCATTAGTAGTAGTAGTAATAGTAGTAGTAGTAGTAGTAATAGTAGTAGTAGCAGTCTTTTTATCATTTATCACTAAAAAGTATATCATATTTTAGTAGTTTTATTAGTAATCATCCGAGTTGTCATGGTTGACTTATTATCTACTCAATTATCACTGTTGAAGTTACCTCATATTATAGTAGTAGTAGTATTAGTAGTAGTAAACCTAGTTGACCTTTTAGCGACACATAATTAATCGCTATTTAATGTTATAACATTTTAGTAGTATTAGTAGTATTATTATTAGTAGTAGTAGTAGTAATAAAGTGGGTTGTTTTTCTGTAGCTATTCAACATGCCACAAACTTTTAGTAGTGGTATTAGTAGAAGTAAAAATGTTAGTCTTTTTATCTACATATTATTTATCACTATAAAAGTAGTTTTATAGTTATAGCAGTTGTATTAGTAGTAAACATAGTTGTTTTTTTGTCTCTTCATCATTTGTGGCTATTAAAGTTGCCTCATGCTTTTCGTAGTAGTAGTAACAGCAGTAGTAGTAGTATAAACATGGTTAACATTTTATCTACTTATCACTTGTCGTTATTAAAGTTGCTAATAATTTTAATAGTAGTAGTAGCATTGTCGTCTTTTTCTCTACTCATTTGTCGCTGTTAAAGACGCCTATGGCAGGGAATGTTGGACGATTTCCTCAAAGATGAAGAAGAGACTCGATGCACCCAAGGTGTGGTTCTACAGAAGGATGCTAAGGATATCATGCACTGAGCGTGTGAGCAACGGTGAGGCCTTAGAGAGGATGCAAACGAGGAGGAGGCTTATACTTACCATCAGGAACTGAAGTTCCTGGGATACATAATGATGAAGGAGGGCTTGGAGAATCTGATACTCACGGGTCGAAAAGAGGGAAAGAGAGACAAAGGAAAACAACGCATGACATAACTAGCGGCTTTAAACAAGTGGATGCTAGAACTAGGGGAGGTGGCAGAGAGAAGGAACTTGTTGAGAGCTGCAAGGGATGGAATGAAGTGGAGAGCCATGATCGCCTACGTCCTGAAAGATCATGGCACATAAAAAGAAATAAAGAATGCTCTTGGCCGTAGCAGTATTAATAAACCCGTTTGTCCTTTTATCCACTCATCATTAATCGCTATTAAATTTCACTCATCCTGGCACAGGGATTCGTCCCTGCGCTGGTAGTATCACGGCTACGACTAGCTTGGATCGGCTCTGGCCTGGACCAGCTATGACAAGCCAAGACCAGCTATGACTAGCTCAGACCAGCTCTGACCAGCTTGGACAAGCTATGACCAGCTAAGACCAGCGGCCCGAGTGAAAACACTCGGGTCCCCACGTTAAAAATCGACCTTGTGTCACAACTTGACTCAGTCGGGGGGGGGGGTCAAGTGAATACCCACTTTTAGTAGTAATAGTAGTAGTAGTAGTAGTATATATTTTTCCCTAATTATATATCGTTATTAATGTTGCTCCATAAATTTAGTAGTAACAGTAGAAGTAAACATTTTTGTTTCTTTAACAACACAGCATTTATCATTATTAAAGAAGCCTCGTACTTTTTGTCGTAGTGTTGTGGTAGGATCCACCTAATTTGCATAGCGGAGTACCGACGATATAAATATGGTTGGTACCGGAAGACAGGGAGGCAAATCAAGAGATCCAACTAGAGACTCTGCCCGACTGCGACTTAGTAAACACATTCTCCAGGAACGGTCTTCCCAGGAATATACAAAAGACTATATGTAAATATTGTGTACACTTTCTTGTTTCAATACATTTTATTCTAACTACATTTTGTGTTTGCATTAGTCAAGTTTCAACACGTAGTAATATTAGTAAACATGGTTGACTTTTATCCACTCATCATTTATCGCTATTAAAATCACCTCATAATTTTAGTAGTATTATTAGTAGTAAATATGGTTGTCTTTTTATCTACTTATCATCAATCGCTATTAAATTTCCCTAATAATTTAGTAGTAGTAGTAGTAGTAGTAGTAGTAGTAGTATACATTATTGTCTTTCATTCTACTCACCATTTATCGCCATTAAAATTGCGTTATACTTTTAGTCGTATTAGCATTATTCAACATGTTTGGCTTTTTATCCATTCATCATTTATCTTCTATTAATGTCGCCTAATATTTTTATACACAAGACACTTTATATTATTTTTGATTGAGCCTAAATTTTTCCAAACGCCTTTTGAAATGCATCTTCATTTCAATCGTATTTCTTCTCAGTTTCTTCATCGTTTTTTTTTCTTTTCTGCTGCGTCCAAATGAGTTAAAGTCGTCTTTGTCTGCAAATTTATTGACCAAATGTGCCATACGTCTGACAGTCCCCCCGACATACACACACACGGTCGCTTGCACCCCCGCGCACCCTACACGATTCATTTTATTCACCATCCCGTGAAGGTTCTGCTCTTCTAATTTTCTAGACGAAACTCGTTTTTCATTTCTGACTCAATGATTCAAAAGTAGAAATTAGTTTAAAAATTTGACATGATCTGTAGGATTTACTATTTATGTAACAGAATGGATAGCGATTCTGAAGCTAATTCGCCAAAACGACCAGTCATTCTAAGGATTCTATATAGAGATTCTCTCAATAGTAAAAGCTTATATCAAAACAATACCGTTACCAAAGTTTGTACAATTTATGTATAACAAATATAGCAATTATACTATTGATAACTATAGGTATTTTGATCATTTACTTTTGCTGAAGAATAGAAAGGTTTGAAAAACGTTATTTCTTCTTCGCACAGGCCTTTTAATCCTTCAGAAATGGTCTCAATTTGCGAAGAATTATTTGATCCAGCCGAGGCAATCGATGAAGGTAGTTCACACAGATATAAATGAATAAAGATCATTATCAATGCATTTGTAATAATGCGTCCTTTCCGAACTCAAACGATCACAGCTCTCCACAGTTTTCTTTTCTTTTCTATAAATAACCATAACTTCTTGGAAAATGCAGTTGAATACTTCCCCGTTGCATTCTGCACGTTTTGGAATTCATCGATTCTTTTTTGTTAGGAGGGATTGCCTCCCGCCCCCAGGCTAAGAGACCCCAATTCTAGTTGATGTTTACCTCATAGCTTTTGGGAGAAACGATGGATTTATGCCAAATACATTAGTGCAAAAAATGAACACAACAGATTAAGACGAAATCTGAACTCCCTTCGCCGACTCCACTTTTCGCGTTGCTAACCGATACACTATCTACACATCTGATAAATTCGCGAAAAGGAATTTTACAATTTTCCACAAGATTTTGCCCTTTTTCTATGAAATTTAATTTAGCAAATTTCTACACTTAGTTGGCAGATTATGTGTTGACATTCAGTAAAATGGATTGGATTTAGAATGGCTGACAGATTAGGCCGATTAAACGGGACCTAAGCAAGAATCTCTATTTACCAGAATATAAATCTCGAAAGTTATTAAATGATTTGGATTTTCTATATGGCATTAGTTTCAACATGTTTGGTAAAAAGCGACTGACAAAACATACATTTTTTTTATTCTGGCTTCAAAGGAGAGCTTACAATGATATCAAAATCCCTGCTGTATATTTAGAGATTCTTGATAAAATCCAAAGAAGAGTCAACATTTATATTGGTCCTGACCTGGCAACTCGACTTCAGTCACTTTCCTACCGCCGTAATATAGCTATCTTCTGCCTTTTCTATAAATATTTTTATGGTAATTGTTGGGATGAACTCTTTGCTATGCTATCTAGACTTTATGAATTTAAGCGCCGTACCAGATTGGCGGCTAGGTCTCATTAATTCATGGTTGAGTTGGCTAGATGTGACCGAAATTTCTATGCTAACAGTTTCTTTTCTCGTACTTTGCGAAGCGATATCGAGCGGAAGAATCCTGCTGGCTAATTTTTTTAAAATAATACCGCTTTTCTTTCCGAAAATAATATTCTCGAACTAAGAAGCTGAATTTACAAAACGAAAATAATTAATTAAAATTTGAAAATTAGCTGACATTTTTTCGTTTATTTCCGTGTAAGCTTAGAGACGAACATACTAAAAACAAAGATAATGTTACACAGATTAATTTTTGCTGAGCAAACGCAGAAACACGACGGAAAAAAAAGTTTTGCATAATATAGAGAAAACTACCCATTGAATAATTATTTTAATAGGGAGGCGACCTTAAGCCTTTAGAGATGCTGGTCAATTTCTAAATTCATATGTGAAGTGGGGTTTACAGAGTTCAGATTAATTTCGTACGAGGACAAAATTCTGGGCACTTGGTGAAGATCGAAATCACTATATAAGCAAGGCTCTATAAGGCTAGCTTGGTAAGCATTGCCCTCAATCGTCTCTGAGTCTATCAGTTGTGCACAAAATGTACTTATAAGCTACATTTTGAATTCTGAAATGAACCCGAGTCTGGTTCTGATTTTGATGAATGCCAGTGTCAGTCGATAAAGTTAGCTAAATTTCTTTCAAGAATTGACTGGCGTCTTGTTGTAACCTGACGAGCGACGCAAACATTTCGAGGAGGTTGCTTGCGGGTCAAATATAGGCTAAAGTTAGATTTTGGGTGATGATTTTGGGAATTTTTTTCTCGCTGATATCGAAATAAAGATTTTATGCTCGAGATATTCTGGTCTTGTATACTGATTATTATTTACTTATTTAGTATTATTATTATTATAATTATTATTATTAATATTATTGATAGTGTTGTTGATGTTGTTATTATTATTATTTTTATTTCCTTTGATATCTGGCATTTACATATTTCTTTCCGGGTCCCGCCCAGGGACTTAAGGTTAGAAATGGCATCATGACACTTTCCACTGCAAAAAATAAAAAAATAAAAAATAAATAAAATAAAATAAATTAAAAAATAATTACATAGATAAAGCCCTTCGTAAAGTGTGGGCTGTACTTGTCAGAACAATTTTTTGTATCTCTTTGAGGCATGGACTTCCAGGGATCCCTTCAATCAGCCTACTGGAATCTTTTCTAACCAGTCCAATGGCTCCAACTACAATTCCCTTTCTATTATTATTATTATTATTATTATTATTATTATTATTATTATTATTATTATTTCAGAAACCTCTTGCGATTTAGTGGCTTTATCGCCTTCCTTACAGCGAAATGAATAAAAATATGTTACTTTGGTATGTTTCATCATTCAGTTAGAATTAACTTTTATTTTTTACAAATGCAGTTGTTTTTTGTTGTTGTTTTTTTTAGAAAATATCCGGTGAGTATTATTAACGCATATTCTTATCGTTTGTCGTCACCGGCACGCGTTCGAGCCTTGAGATCATCATCCTCTCTCCTGATTACCTTTCTCCCGTCTGGTTGCGGTGACGGAACTAGCTATGAAGTCCCAGCCAACTCCAGAAGCGTCGTGAGCAGGAGTAATAGAGGAGTGTGGGTGATGAACGCGGCTGGACGAATCGGGCCCTCCTGACAGCACGTCGCAAATCCTCTTCATGTTGACGGTTGAACTTGAAAATCTCGTCTCCCCCCCTCGGATGGTCCTACGTCAGGAACGCCGATTTAAATGCTTTATTATTTCATTAAAGAAGCAATTTCACTCGTCACTGATTCGTTTCTTAAATAATTTTCAACGACTTCCACTTCAGGATTTAAATTTCCATCCCTTTTCTGATTATTATTTTTATTTTTGTTTCTTCTTCTTCTTCTTCTTCTATCACTTCGCTTTCTTTCTTTTTTGACCTCTTCCCTTTCTCTTTCTCCATTCTGTCCTCCTCGTTTTCCACCATTTCTCCTTCTTATTATTCCACTTCCTCTTCTTCTTCTTGTACATCTCTTCTACTTTTTCTTCTTATTTCTGCTCTTCCTCATTTTCCTCTTCTTCGTCATGCGATTTTCCGTATTTTTTGATATTCAAAACATTTGACGCGGCTAAATTGAAAATAATAATAATAATAAT
The DNA here is from genome assembly GCA_964036315.1 of Acanthosepion esculentum. Taxonomy (NCBI): domain Eukaryota; kingdom Metazoa; phylum Mollusca; class Cephalopoda; order Sepiida; family Sepiidae; genus Acanthosepion; species Acanthosepion esculentum. Next base: position 156,430,101 of record OZ038475.1, on the reverse strand, counting down.
AAGTTTATAATAAATGGATTTTCAAATGAGCGAAGAAATACAATTAAAGCACAATACACCGCCGACTGAAGCTGCAAAATACTTAAAAAAAACGAAAGCAAAAACAAATGCAACCGACCAGATACAGAAACAATGGCAAGATGAACCGCTTCATGGCCAATACTCTGCCCGTACCAAGCAAGCTGACGTAGAGAAAACTCGTACCCACCAGTGGCTACGTATATATATATATATATATATATATATATATATATATATATATATATATATATATATATATATATATGTATATATATATGTGTGTGTGTGTGTGTGTGTGTATTTCGTATATTTTGCCAGCATGTTTTCATTAAGACATGGCTCATTAAATAATTTAGGCAAGTTTTATATATTTATTTTTAACAGGATCCTCTTGTAATCACCGATAATTTTCTTAGTATCCTTATTAAAGAAAGAAAAAAGTTACCGTCTCGATGCATATTCATTTTATTCCAATTACTTTCGACATTAGCACAATGTCATCATCAGGGTGTTGTTTTTTCGAAAACAAAATTGTTGTGTTCATCTGAAAATTAAATTTTTACTTGTGAACTGAAAAATGATAAGGTTATATACTGCACGATTTTTAAATTTTATGATGTAAACACGGCAAACATCAAGAGAGGTAACTAAGTTATTGTAATGTCTAATATTTTTTTTAAATGCCATATGTTTACATGATAAAATTTAAAAATCGTACAGTTAATACGTAGCCTTACCGTTTTTAATTTCACAAATAAAAATTTAATTTTGTCTTATAAAAATGATCAATACAATAATTTTTGTCTAGAAAAAACAAGACCCCGATGATGACATTGTGCTAATGTCGAAAGTATATACATATATATATATATATATATATATATATATGTATATATATATGTATGTATATATATATATATATATTTATATATGTATATATATATATATATATGTATATATATATACATATATATATACATATACATATATATATATTTATATAGGTATATGTATATATATATATATGTATATATATACATATATATATACATATACATATATATATATACATATATATATATGTATATATATATATACATATATATATATGTATATATAACATATATATATATATATATATATATATATATATATATATCTCACTCCACAGCTTCCTGCTCCTTTCTGATCTCAGAAATACGTTTCACCCTAACCCCCTTCCACTCATCTATTTGCTTGAGATCGTTCGGTAGCTTATTCGACAAAGGCCAGGGTTTTTTTTCGGGGGGGGGGGTTCGTAAATGTTCAGTTCACTGCTTTTGTGCACCAGGTGAAAAATGTTTTAATTCTTAAAGAATTTTTTTATGAATTGACAATGTATTTTTATAAATCGTACAATGCAATAACTTCCGAATCATGAAACCAAGCATTTACTGGGAATAATGTGCACAGACAATGTAAATTAGAATACATTACAAAAAAGGGAAAGTTCTATCTTGTCTTAGTTGAATGACGCTTCTGCAATCTTTCATTTACGAGGAACACTTCAGCTAGAGTACTCATGAACGTCAATGAAAACTAATTTCAACTCGCCATAGAATGCAACTACGATTGCCAGATTGACAAAGAAAACGAAAAAAAATATTAAGGAACTATTCCTTTTCTTTTCGGAAGAGACGAACATGTCGAAGGAAGCTGCCATTTGCGTTGGCATGAAGAATTCCCCAAGTAGCTTTCTTAATCGAACAAAAGGTGTTTGAATTTGACAAAAGATAACGTTACACTCATTTCGTCTTTTTACTCAATAAGCTGACAAGCAGGAAAGTATGAAAAATGTCTTTATGAATAAATAAATAAAAAGACCGTACTATTTTATTTGTTTATCAACTTTAGCTGAATAAGCGTCAATAATTCGTACGATTTCTGCCTGGACGTCATTTCAATATTTTGTTTTCTGCGAAGTTTTTTAGTTTCTGCACGATCGTTTTCAGCAAAATGTTTTCTTTGTTCAACACTTTTTGGAAATTACATAAAATATGACTTAAATCAATTGACATAAAATGTTTCTCTTACACATCAGAATTTCCTTAATGTCCTGCTCTGTGATTCACTACAAATTGCAAATAAATCTCCAGAATATCATGTGATACCTGATATCGTTTGTAAATTCGAAACTCATGATCTCCCTTGCTGTTCGTTTATTTTCGAGAAATCACTTCTAAAAGGAGTCATTGTCTTTGAGAAGTACTTGGAGAAACTCTCAAATATAGAGTATAAAAGGATACGTTTATTTAAACAGATTTAATATTCTTTTATTCGGTCAATCTCGTTCGGACATTCATGAGTCTATCTCGCCAATCATTAAGGCATTGCATCAAGGTCAGAAGGTCATTTTGGTTTCATTCTGTGTTATAACATAGTTGGTCAATGTAGGTGATTTCTGGGCGACTAAGCCGTCTTGCTTCATGACTAGGTGCCTTGAGCAGTAGATCACTCGCGAGTTCTGGTTTTGCTCAGGGCATTCTCCGTTCGCGTAAGACTGCAGAAATATCAGGGATGGGTCTATAGCGCTGTGATTTAGTTGGATGTCGTCTCCAAGAAATGTTAAGTATAGCTCTCAGCATCCGAGTGTAGGTTCCATCGAGCTTAGATTCGAGAGTTTTAGTTAATGTCCAAGTAGTGGCACCAGACGTTAAAACCGACTCTACAGCGGCTTGAAAGAATCTTCAGTTGAGGTTGTCTTCTAGATAAGATTTCCAGATTATTTCCATTTTATTCAAAAGCATTTATACAGCTTTTCAAACTGACTATTGAACTTTAACTTGAATGATTTAAATTTGTTGATTTTCTGCCGCTCATCTCGTTGACAGGTTTCCAAGCAAGAGTAGATTGTTTGTTGGCAGTCATTTTTCCTGAATATATTCAGCTTGTTGATCTTCATAAGAGTTCTTGTATTGCATAATCGCCTCTTTGAAGTCTTGGACAGATTTAAGGAATAAAGTCGAATTTCTTATGCTGATTTTTTCTTTCACATTAGCCCTTTGTGATTCAATGCTATTTGATTCTCAAGGAATGTGCTACTGATATTTAGGTTTTAAGGATATGATATCTGCTGCAGCCTTTTCAAGAGAAGTAACAAAATTATTGTAGCTTGTATTAAACGGTTCCTTGGTATCTGCTTGTAATGTCCCAAACTTATTCCTGACAGCAATAGTGTCCTGGTGAGATGACTTTGTTGTTAGAAGAGAGCAGTCATATGATGGGAAGGCAGACTACTTTTTCTTATTGGCTCTAAGGCTAAGTCGGATTGTGGAAAAGACAATCTGTTGGTCTAAGGGTACTCTTTCAAGTGTGTTGAAGGCTTAGCAATACATTGCACTGTTCTTCCTACTTCTTATTTATCAGGACCTGATCCACTTGGGTCTTTATGTCATTGGCAGAGGTGAATGTCCATTGCTTAGAATTCTCCTTCTGAAATTTGGTGGTTAGGCATACAAGATTATTTTCCTGTATAAAAACTTTGAAAAAAATCCCAGGTTTGTTGGAGGATACAGGATTTGCAAACTTGTGTATGTCACTGACACCAACTTGAGCATTCATATCCCCACCAGTATTCTAGAAAGAACCCATTTGTGTTGGAGAGCACATAATATGCAAACTTGTGTACGTCACTGACACCAACCGGGGCATTCAGGAAGTTGTGGTTTGGAATTAGTCTGGCAAAAGAAAAGAGCCACTGATAGAAATATATCACAATTACTTCATCACTAGAGTTTGTTGACAAATAGCAGGATGTGTTGGTCGTTATAGGGTTAACGTTGAATCTAGTTATTATTACTCTGGGATCAATTTCTTCAATATTCTTAAACGCTTTATAGGCTAGTGGACTGAGTAACATGTCAACACCGCTAATGGTAGTACCTGTGGAAATTTTCCAAGCAGAGAATGAAAATCCAGTCTTTTCCAACATCGTGATCTTTGAGTTTGATATCAGGATGAAAAATAGCGGTGTTCCTGAATACAGATGACACTGATATTCAGTTCAATGCCAAATGAGACAAATTCAGGCAGATGAAATATGGTGTTAAGTTTGCGAACATTGAAAGTAGAAATTAATGTAGATTTCTTGTGTACGAGAAGTTTTGTGTGCGGACCCCGTACCTGATTTTTCGAACACTGTGCCGAGGTCGGAGCAACACAGGAACGCCCCGCCCCTTTTTTACCCGTGTCACGGGCGATGCGCAATGGGTTTCTGGTATTCGTCATACTCATGTCTGTCTTTCAGCGGCTCAGTACTCATCTATGGTTCATCATTTTTATAAATCACTGAGATACGTATTATGCTCTGCGAATGTGGTGTAAGTCAACTCCATGTAATGTCATCTACGCCTAACCTGACTGCGATCCTGCATTCCAATGGCAGTTGATTTAAATGGCCTACTCCTGGTTTCATTAGAATTTTCTGTCTTCACTACGGCTATGGAGTCGCATCTACCCCTAACTGTGACAGGTTGTACTAGACTACAGCTGCTTACCGCTTGTCGTTAGTAGAAATCAAACAAGATGTTATCTACTAAGTTGTGACTTGGGGATACACGGACTTATACTATTAGTATAAATTTTAACCTTACCATATCGGGATTATAAGTATGAATCGGAGTGGGTAGGGGGAATAGGCACCTTTCACCAGTTCCCAAAAATAACAGAACCAGATTTGTGCGGATATTTGATAGGAAAGGAACAGCACTACGACAATGACAAAATGTTACAATTTTAGACCTAGCCATCACTGCAGGCACCATTATCAATGGCACCGTGGTAGTCGTGCATCATCTAGAAATGCTGACAACAATGTTGGACTCTATGTCAGTAGTGCTATGTTATGAAGTGGGATTAAATTAAGTGGGGTCGCTGACAATGTTACCATGGAAGTGTTAAGATGAGAGCTTACTCATAGAATTGAACTTTTTGAAGACCCATCTAGAGTTGGGGTTGAAAAAGAAGCCAGATTCTTTTATGAAAAAGATGCTGCATCATATTTGGCAGAGACAACGAATGAAGATTTGAATTAAAAATGGCTTTCAAAGAAATGGTTTTTAATGAATTCGTTAGCTTGTTTGTCCAATTGGAAACTTGTGCAGCATTCTCAAAAAGAAGGTTTATATTGGTAGATGGCGATCTATCAGAAACGATCAAGTTTGGTATGCTATTCTGAATAAATATTGTAAATACAACAGCTCAAAAGAAAGAAAGATTTAGTTTCAGAACATGGAACATACATTTCACATTAATGTTGTATTTAGAATCTTGAAATGATTCTTTATTTTTTTACTTTTCATTCAAAACATATTTTTGTAAACTTTGTCCATGTTCTGCAATACATTTTTACTTAGAATATTTCTTGAAATTTCAGTGACCCGGTTAAAAATGTGAAACTTGGAAAATCAAGTAAAATTCATAAAACTGCTGCCATTTCAAAAGAATGAGATTATTTCACATAATCTACTCACATTTGATGAAATATTCTTCGGTTTTCTAAAAATTATAAAAGATTAAAAGTGATTAGTATTCATAATAATCGTGTTTGTCTTTCAGCGGGTGTAGTACTCCCCTATGGTCCACCATTGCTCCCCTTACTGATAGATTCCCGGACATTGATCACTGAGATGCGTATGACGGTAGAGTAAAAGCCAAGTGCATAGTTTATCATGCAATGCCATCGACACCTGACTGCCATTCTGCATTTAAACGGCAGTTGATTTAAATGGTTTACTCCTGGTTTCATTAAATGATTTCCTTCTCAAAGTTGAACTGCCCTCACTTATAGCTATGGAGTTCCATTTATCCCGAGTTTAATGGATTTAATATATAACTTTATTCAAATGGATTTACTGGATAATTCTTATTTAAATAGATGCATATTGTAATGAATAATTGTTTTCTAAGCGTAGACTGACACAAGGCCATAACACTGTAAGGATCGGAATCACAAGAGTAACGGATTGGTTTGCTAAACAAATTTGCCAACCCTGGCGCCACGGTTGGTAACCTGATATATTTACTAAGCAACAGTCCTTTGCATTTAGTTAGCTAAATGTTTATATATAAAGAAGCACCGTATAAAAGTGTCTATGAACTCAACTACCAAAGGAGGCTGAGTTCGTGTGTGAAAGAAAATTAAGAATGATGACAAGGTTCAGTCTTTGAAAACTCGTTATGATATTCATGAGAAATGAAACTTCGGAAAATACAAATGGCAACAAGTGAAGGCGAACATTTACAAATACGATAATCAAAGTATATAAATAAAAATGTAAGGTCTTTTATCAGGAATAGTTTCCTTTAAGAATATCTGTAATGCCCAGCCACCGGTTGAACGGTGGTATAGAAAAATGGCGTAATGCCCAGCCACCGGTTGAAAGGTGGTAGAGAAAAATGACGTAATGCCCAGCCACCGGTGGAACAGTGGTAGAGAAAATGACGTAATGCCCATCCACCGGTTGAACAGGGGTAAAGAACATAATGTATTGCCCAGCCACCAGTTGAAAGGTGGTATAGAAAAATGACGTAATGCCTAGCCACCAGTTGAACAGTAGTATAGAAAATGGTGTAATGCCCAGCCACCGGTTGAAAGGTGGTAGTGAAAAATGACGTAATGCCCAGCCACCGGTGGAACAGTGGTAGAGAAAATGATGTAATGCCCAGTCACCGGTTGAACACTGGTAAACACTTGTAACTATTTTTATATCTACCGTGAGACATTTCATACCAATTATTTGCGAGCTCAGGTACAAAGGTTAAAATTGTTAATGGACGCAGGATTCAAATGGTTAATACTAAAGTGATCTTTCATTTGATGCCACTACACATGCGCACGAAGGAAAATGGACGCTGTGAATTTTACATTTTTTTATTATGAAATATATGTCTTTACGTTCAGGTTCTTACAACATTACACCTTTCTTGACAGATCTTCTCTTACCACAGTGTGAGATATCTAATAAACAGTGTGAGATATCTAATAAACAGTGTGAGATATCTAATAAACGTGTATTTGCATCAACGTAAACATTATTTTGTTTCTTTTTCTTTAGGTTTTTAAGACTTGTGTTATTAAATATCCCGAATTGTGACGATAGAAAATCTGTCAAGAAGGACGCGTCACACGAAAACGTTTTTTTCATTTCTTATATTTTTCCTTAAAATACCTATCGATAAAACTAGAGAGCTAAGTCTTATCGACCCGTATATCGGTAGTGAGTGCTGTCCTCACTGGGTGACCTGCTCTTGTGATTTTGTAACAGAATAGACTAAGCTATATCGCAAATGATTTCTTCAGAATACAGTCAGTTATGTGCCATGCGTGATACAGGCTTAGGCGATCATGTATCTTTCGATACATCACTGACGAAGAAGATTTTTTCCCGCAATAGGTTGCCATTTCTTTATGTAGTAGACCAGTTGCCATCAAAGGTTATAGAACCCGGTCTGTCCTTCTATTTATCCATAGATAAGGGGGGGAGAGGATTCATACCTTTCCCAAGGGTATTAGCACATAAGTGAATTTCTGTCAGTTATGTGCCATGCGTGATACACGCTTAGATACATGACGAGGCAGATTTTTTTTCCCGATTTTTTCAGAGATAGGTTTCGATATTCAGTTACTTGAGACTAAAATCGATACAATCTCCTGCCGTATGTCTGGTACAAGGACATAAACTTAGAGCACACTGTGATAGTCAAACTGACTGAAATTTGTTAATCATCCCTCGTTGCCTAACAATAAAACACATCATTTATATTTATTCAGAATTTTAAAAAAAGAACCGGTGTACTCGTAGCGTAGTAGTTATCAGCGCGGAAAGTAAAAGCGGTGTGTTGTGTTCATTTTAGCACGGATACATCTTCGTTAAGGCATGAATCCATTTTCCCTCCTTGTGTCCTTGCTATTGGTTAAACAGCAGAGAAGTCTGTAATCCCCAGCCTTGGTAGACAACTGGTCTCGGATAAGGACAATGCTGAATTCATCCCGTGTTGGCTACTCCACCCCTTAAAAACTTACCTTTTACATAACCTCTACACTGGTGTCTATTGTCAGGAGACGGAGGATTACTATGGCAGAGAAGCAGATGAAAGCGATACAGTTGAAAAATGTGTTGAAATAAAATTACAAGAAAAGAAGGCTGTAACTCCGTCTCCCCTTGTGTTTTTTCTCATTTTGCCTTGTATCACATGAAGTTATGCTTAGTAAATATTTATTTAAAGGAGAGAGAAAGTGGAAACAATACTTTTCTAGGAATATTTGCCAGAATCATATGAAATATACTAAATGTACTAAATAATAAAAAGATTCTACTCGTTGGATAGATTACCATGCAACATAGAAGCCATTCTAATACTTATGGCCCCATGCCAAATGACAGGGTCAAATCTGTAATAAATAAACACAATGTTATATTTGTTCAAATCAGAGAATAATATGGTTTCGCTTGGCGAGTCTTTGGTCCCTGTGTTGACTATTCATCTAGCATCAGAATTTGAATTCTACTCTTATATTTGATATTGTGATGGAAAACACATTTCTTTCTCAATTTTACGTAACAGCATTCCTAGAGCCCAATCTATATATATTCATCTGATTAATATTTTAGCATACTGTAGATAGATATTTTTAAGAAATCACTTTAAAAAAGCATTTTTTTTATTTCGAAAAATGATCCAAATTACTCTTGTAATAATCTGGCGAGAAAGGAAGCCCTGACATACAATTTGTTTAGATTTGAACAAGGCAGATATCTTTTTCATAAAATGTTTTTCACTTGCCGTTATTTTTTTCGAAATATAAAACGCATCCTTATTTTAAAGAGAAAGATAATAAAAATAAAATAATAAAAAATAAATAAATAAAATAATTTTATTGAACAAAAATTCAACCTGATATTTAAATATTGCATACTTTGTTCTCAATGCATCAAAATCAGATATAAAATAAATTAAAAATTCTTAACCGTATTCATTATTAGGATCAAAGAGAATGTCATCCTCGGTCCCATCTACATTGTTTTACTGATTCCACATTTCTTAAATGAATTACCATAAATTTCCGTGTACAAGTCGACTTAAAGTGTTTTTTAGCTGAAAACCTACCGTATAGGCCAACCCCGAAAAAACACAGTAAATGGCCCAAAACATAAGCCTAATGGTAAATGAAGTTAGGCTCCAGTATACAATAACTTGTTCCAAAACTACATAGGGTCAGATCAGTTACCTGTATATTGAGATACTAGGTTTTTCTATACGAGTTGTATAGTATACAATCTACAACAAACACCGGTAGATACCGTATAGTGTATGGGTATAACTTAGCGAACATTTAAAATTCGTCATATCCACTGATAAACACGTTAACGTCAACACCAACTCCCACAAAACATTAATACCGTAGATTTATGATATTACTGCTACGTAGCTTATGTCTTTGCAAAACACAATAACAAACATCCGCTCTTTGTATCAGTGTGCTAAACAGCTTTTCGGTCAATGTTTCCACTTAGTGTATCAGTTGTTGGACGCGATTTGTGTCGTAGAATTTATAGAATACTGAATTTGTTTTACTATTTTATTATTTTACATTACTTTCTGTGTTCATATGCCAAATATATTCACAAGCTTTAGTGAGAGATATTTGTGGCAGCCTCTGGAGGTACCGTAAGTGGTGTAAATAAATTGTTATGAGTGCTGTCCCACTTGTATACAACTCAGCCGTAAAGGTTTACATTTTATAGCCGCCATATAAGTCGACCCCTAGTTTTATAAATTTACGCTAATCATTATACCACTTTTTTTCTCCACAAATCCTTCACCACGTGCACATCCAAGCAATCGTTGGATTTTTTCCTTTGTCCAGTAGGCGACATAGAAAAATCCTTCTGCTGTTCCCAATCCTCCATCATTCAAGGTTTACAGTTTTTTGTTTTTTTGTTTAAAAAAAAAACATCGAGCGGCACAGTTGACTTGTTAAAGCACTAATTGTAATAGCCAGTTGTGTTTTTAGCTCGTTAGCTATTCTTTCTTTTTTTGTCTGTCTTAAGAGCTCAGAAGGAATCCCAAACGAGGAGAAAACGCTTATTTATATCTTCAGCGTAAAGGACGCAAACAGATTTTGACATCATATTTAAGGTTAAAAGATATCCATCTTATATACCGAAAATACGGTAAGCGTAGGTAAGAAGAGCCATTATCGTAGATATAATATCCGATGTTCTGTCAGTAATAGAAGCATTAATAATTCCTTTCTTCTCGATGTTTAATTCCATAGCAATGTATTGTCATCATATACATATCCTTGTGGGCCAGTAGAATTTTCCTATCGTCCGCTAGGTGGCATTATATGTTGCAGTATAAAAGAAAGGACTCTTTTTTTTTCTTTCTTCAGCCACAGGTCACTATCGTGATAAGATGTATTTCGCTTCTTCTCTGGATAAAATGATTCCTCCGGGAAAACCCACATTTTAAAAACTTAACCGAACCACGTGTCACATCACGTATGCCATATTTATGGGTCAAAGTGTTCAATATCAGGAATAAAGCGCATATAAATATATACAAGTCGACATTGACGTCAACACACAGAGGCGACATTTTGTTTCATGCTAAACGTAATCATCAGGCCATATGCATTATTTTTTGTTTTTGTTTTTTTTTATTTTGTTTGATTTTTTGCTTGACTATTTATATATATATACATTATTGTGGATAGTCTATTGTAGAGCATTTTGGGTAGTCTATTGTATTGCATTGTGGGTAGTCTATTGTATTGCATTGTAGGTAGTCTATAGTAGTGCATTGTGAGTAGTCTATTGTATTGCATTGTGGGTAGTCTATTGTAGTGCATTGTTGGTAGTGTATTGTATTATTCTAACTGTTCTTCTGGTGTCCGGTAAAGGTTGTGTTTCGAATTATTCGACTGCTATTGAGTGGGAATAATTGTGGATTCTGATGCAGTTTTTTTTTGGTGGGGGTGGGGGATATTGATAATGCTGTTAAAGTTTTTTATTATTCATTATTGATTATTCAAGGTTTTCTTGTGTTTGTTAATTTAATTTTGTTTATTTATTTAATTTATTTGTTTATTTAGTGTCATTATTTTACTTTATTTTCTTTACTTATTTTATTTAAAATTAATAAGCAAAAACAAGTAATTTATATATTGAAAGAGAGAGAAAGAAAACGGTTTGTGAATTTGAACGCCTCCAAAGCTAAACTGCTCAATTTTAATCATGGCTGATGCTAACCGCCAAACGAGCAACCTGATGCGCCTTTTCAGTCTAACATTTTCCATTTATATGAACTGTAATGATTATAAGGAGTAAATTGGTAAGTATGCTATGATGAAGATTCGTTCACTGTGTTATGCTAGACAATCTTCCCATCAGAATATATATTGCACATTTGTACAATTTGTTTATGCATTAAATATTTTTGTTACATCTGCCTAATGCTTTTGCAGTGTATATAGAGATTCTTAACAGAATCCAAAGAAAGAATCTGCAATATCATCTGTCCTGACCTGGCATCTTAGCTTCAATCATTTTCCCACAGTCGTAATGTATATTCCCAGTGGCTTTTCTATAAGCATTTTCACGATGATTGTTCTAACGAGCTTTCCTCTTTGGTGATGTACTTCATTAATTTAAGCGTAGTACTAGATTGGCAATTAGGTCTCATCACTTTACTGCCGAAATTGTGTAACAGTAAATCCTATTATAATATTTACTTCATTCGTACTTCCCGCCTGTAGAACTCTCTTTCGGTTTCTTACTTTCTAGCAAAATATGGTCTTTAAAATTTGAAATGCAACATCAATCGTCATCTTCCCTCTTTTTTTTTTTTTTTTTTTGTTTTTCCAACTCAATAACGTCATTTTAGAATTTCTTTAATTCTCACAAATTATTTGCGTTTTACAGGCTTTATTTGCCTACTTGGACTGAAATGATTGAAAACACCCAATGTTTCAGATATGTAATAATACAGATATCTACAATATTACTGCACTTGGTATCACCCGTCTTTTGCCATTTTTAAGGCAGCTTAATGATTCAATCATCCCAGAACATCGTTCTGCGTGATGAACTGTTCTAAGTGTTGGTTTACAGGATTCCAGAAACTTTTCCTATTAAGAGAATTTTGTTGGGATCTGTTAAGTAGTGATGTGCAGGTACAGCATCAGCTGAATACAACAGCTGTAGTAGAATTTTGCAACCACGCTGTACCGATTTCTGTCCGATAAGAATGTGTCTTCTCACTGGATTTATATACCTATATAGACAGCCAATCCTAACTAGAAGTCCTAACAGAATTTATTATCAATGGTAACAATCTTAGCAACATAGCATACGAAAATGACTCTGTGCTGGTGTCAGACACAAAAAAAACTGCAGGAACTCTACGAAAACATAGTCAAGTAATGTGTGGAGAGCGAACATCTAACTACAAGAAAAGAAAATGTGTGGCTGTCGGCGATATGAACAGCTCAAAAATTCAAGCAAGTACAGAAATAATCTGGGATGTGCTATAATAGATGAAGGAGAATTGGACACTGAAATCCGAAGGTGCGTTGGAATAACTAAATATGCCTTCCAAAAGTCAAGCAACGTATTAAGAAGCAAGAAAATTCCGTTAGAAACAGAATTGTGCTTACTACAACGTAACATTATTTACCTATATAGCATTGAAAATTGATCGATTCTCTCTCAGATGACGATGAGACGTAAAGCAGATGGGATGATGCTGTACCGAATATGGGATAATCAAAAGAAAAAACATTGCTTAGAGTTGCAAAGAACAGGAAATTCTGGAGGGCCATGTTCGGTCATGGCACATGAATGAAGAAGAACCTGCTTGGACGTCACAAATTTTATAATAATAATAACTGTGAGACTACAATATCAATGTGAATTGTCTTTAAGTTGGAGAAATTTAGACAATTTCTCGACAGTTTTCATTGTTAAAGAACATTCATTATTCAATACAAATCGACGTTAATCACGTCTATCCATGCACACACACACACACACACAAACATATATATATATATATATATATATATATATATATATATGAAAAAATATAGTCTTAAGGTGTGCTATATATACCAAAGGAAAAATAAAGAATAAAAAAGGAAAGAACTAAGAACATGTAATTGAGGCGAAAACAATCGTCCAGATTCCAAGTTCAAAGTACAAAGAAAAAACTCCAACACGAGTAAAATAAAAGTAACTAAGTAAAGTTCTCAATACACTAAGTTGAGGAAATCTAACTATGAACCTAAAGAGTCAGGCAAACCTACCTAGGTTTCACCTACGCGGATCGTCAGGGTACTGGCTCTTTAAGTTCATAGTTATATATATATATATATATATATATATATATATATATATATATATATATATATATATATATATATATATATATATATATGAAGCAAAGTAACCATTTTAGATAACGATATAGAATAAAAGTTTCATACGAAATCAGAAAGTCTTTAAGAATAATTATATCGTTTGCTCTTCCGTTACTGATTTAAAAATTCCGACATATTGTCTACTTTGTTGAGACAAAATCATTCAGTTTTAATCTTTAAATTATCTCTTGTTTATTTTCAGAACTGAAATATTTTTCGCCCCATTAGATATCACGTGAAAGAAAGATGAACTTCATTCGTCCTTGACTTTTCTATTCATAAAATATTCTATTCATAAAATTAGATTTAAAAACCAGATTTTAAAATTTAAATTATCTTCTGTCGGAATTTCTAGGATAAGGAGTTATCATTATTTAGATTATTTAAACTCGGGCGTTTGTCGTCGTCCATGTTTTTATTGTAACAAAGTTTCGACCGTTCTGCACTCCGGCTTTCTGCAGGCGCTTGTCGATCAGAGTGACATCGAAGGAAATTAAAGCTGAGCCCTACGGGGGTAGATTGTTTTCATTTCACTGTACAGGTCTACAGATATCTCGTCTTGTTCGTATTTAGTACGCGGCTCAGTTATTGCTCGCCCTGTTTCCACTGAGTCTAAATTTGTATTAATTGGCTCAAAGATTATTACGTCACCAATTTCATAAACCAGTGTTTTAATCTACTACGCTATTTTGCCGACAGTTGAGCCGTATTAAATACGAACGAGACGAGATCTCTCTAGTCGTGTATAGCGGAAGGAAAACAATTTATTCCCGTAGATTTAATAAAGGATTAAGTTCTAAATTACCGGAATGTTTCTGCACCCGACAGACACCTGAAGAAGACAACAGCCGAGACAAAGATGAGGACATCAATCTGAGTGAAGAAAATGTAAATTATATAGTCATTTAAATTTAGATAGTCATTTAAATTTACATAGTCATTTTAAATTAACTTTGAGAGTTTAAACTTCATGACTAACTTATTCCCGATCATTTTACACACACACGTACACGCAGTGTTAGCTTTGAATGACTGTGAGTCGATGATACAGAAAGGCGTCTTCATTCTTTGATACATATATTTATTTCTCTTGGGAACTCGTCGCTTTTTGTGTATGTGAGTTATTAATGACCAAACAAACGATTCCCAAACCAACTGGACAATGCTTGATACGAAGCTGTAATATCGAGTCCCCAAAGTAAAGTGTATACAATTATTACAGGAAAATACGTTGTCCTCTTGTTCCGGACTCATCGATCTTAATTTAGCAGAATAGACAATTGACTGATTAAGACGAGTCGTTACCTAAATCCTTATGGCAGATTAACGAGGCTTTATTAATTGTCGGATTCGCATTCCCAAGATAATCATTCCGCATAATAGGAATTAAATTGAACATATTGCTGCATCTCAGAACGCAGAACAAATGTGGCAGAATTCAAGTGAAAATAAAACACAGTGAACCTCTTAAATTGATGGAGAAGAGAGTACTTTTTCTATATACTAAAGTTTACCCAATTCAAGGCTCGAGAGCCACTCAGAGTAAGAGTTTAATATCAAAATTGTTATAATCGATGAGGTGCGTGATATGAATCAAACAGGTTGTGATAGGAAGTGAAGATTATGAGGATAAGAAGGATAGATAACGATTGACCCTTGACTTGAGATTAAGACTGTAGTGTTCAGGAAAGCATCAACGCAGGAGTCTGCTCCACAAGTAGCAGTTCTTTGAAAACTAAATGAACGTAACTTTCTCCTAATTTATTGAATACGCAAGAAGTATGAGTGATTCGTCTCCGGAGAAATTGCATGACGTGTCCTAGCTCTAAAGGTCTGAACTGGTGGAACTAAAAATGGAGCCTATCTGAACCTTGAACTTTAATAATATTTGTTTTTATTTCAATAAATTTCTCGAGAAATAATACATAAGTTTCCAGATTTTCGACGCAGTGCGAAAAAATGTGAATGGTTATTATTCTATATAGGATCGGATTGTACAAGTCTACAAGAATCGAGATCATATTGCCAAAACCAAAACATAACACACCATGGTAATTAACCTCATTCACTTCTACGAGAGGATCTGAACCCAAATAATGAGAAGCAAATGGAAATGTATCTCTCTTGACAAAGGTTCTCAATCGAGAACAGAAATATTTTAATGGGCCAAACTAGTTTTACTTGCGAAAGAGAGAAGCCATATCTACATAAACTGATGACATTCATTATTAAGAGTTTTATTCTTAAATATTTGTGCAATTGCGAGGAATTACTTCAAGAAATTAAGCAATGATTGGGTCTCTAACCTTTCACCTGGCAGCAAATATTTTCTTCAATGTTACAAATTCTTCGGTTTTATTCACATCTTGAGTTTTTGCTTACCGTCTCACAAAAATGTCGGATTTTAATGAAATTTTCAGTCTTTATTCATTAATAATAATAATATATATATTGTTTTTGCAAAGAAATGCTTGAGTGAAAAGTCTATGTAAATGTTAATGGAATTAATCATCCCTCCGTGCTTAATTTAGTTTCACTAAAATTAAACAAAAAATCCAATTTTAATTTATATATACATATATACATATTTCTATGCGGTTGCGATCCCGGAGAACTTAAATCGAATCTTTTTTATCTTTATTCATAAGTGGAATCACTGATAATCCCTAATACTAAAACAAAAGTTTTTGCATTTATTAATATTATTATTATCATTTTATTTCTTTTGATTTCTGATATGTAATTATTTCTTTCCCGATCCCAACCAGAGACCTAAGATCATAAATAGCATCATGACATTTTACACTGAGAATTTCTAAAAAAAAACAAATTTTACATAGATAAAGCCCTTCTTAAGGTGTGGGCTGTATTCGTGAGAACAACTTTTTGTATTTCTTTAAGGCATAGACTACCCGGAATTACTTCATTGAGTCAATTAGAATATTTTCCAATCAATCCGAGGGCTCCAACTACAACTGGAATTGTTGATGTCCTCATGTGCTACATTTTGGAGATTTCCACTCCAAGATCCTTATGAGATTTCGGTTTCAAGTTGCTTGAATTTTTATAGCTTTTTGAAGATCTTCAAAGATACATTGAAGTCTGCGGGGATTGCCATATCAATAAAGAGGCACATGTTGGCTTTGTGCTCTCTAATCACGATCACCTTGGCGATTAGCTTTGATATTTTTGTCTGTGTGTATTGTAAAGTCCCATTAAATTGTTACAGGTCCTATCTCCGTAACCAGTCCTTGGTGGTGTTCATAGCAATTTATTACCGTTTCCTTTCCGTAAAAGTTGCAGATTTTCTAATGCAGATATTGGCCACACTTTGTCATACCGGATTTCATATTCAATGGGTGCCAATACCGTGAAACCTGGTAAAAGATGATCAATTATTTCTGGATGCTTATCTGAGAATCTGCATTTTGGGCTAACATAGTTTTTTAGTATATATGCTTGGTAATGTCTAGTTAGAAAGCATTGGTCCTGTGCAGCAAGAATAAAACCTTCGATTTCAGCTTTTAACCCTACACTACGTAGCCACTGATGGGTACGGGGGTTTGGCACGGGCAGAGTATTGGTTTCTGTATCTGGTCGGTTGCATTTGCCTTTGCTTTCTTTTTTAAGTATTTTGCAGCTGCAGTCGTTGTATTATGCTTTGCTTACATTTCTTCACCCATTTGAAACTCTATGTTGAACTTGTTGGCTTCCTTTATTAATGAATAAAGTTTCTTACTACTTTCATGTTATTTAACACAGATCCTCACCCAGTCTTCAGTAATTTCCAGGTATCTCTAAAGGTCAATTGTAGTTTTGTAAGACAGTTCTAGTTGAACCAATCCTCTGCTTCATTTGGATCTTGGCACATACAAAAAATCAACATCAGCTTTCGGATGATGCATACGCTGGCAAGTGTGAAGCTTTCTCCGTATTCAATACCAGATATACACGCCTGTAGTACTGCTTTATTACCTTCTCCTTCATTTGGTAATTTCTAGGAACCGATAAGTTCTCCAGTCTTTGTAACAAAGTCTAGATCTATTGAGTGTGTTTCTGTAATTCTCCCTTTCTTGGATGTTAATTTTGAACATTTATCTAATCCGAAATCCATACCTATGTTGTCACTGAAACAGTTTACAGTAACGACGAGACCCTTCAACTCATTGTCGTCTTTGGCAAAGAGTTTGAGATCATTCATGTAGAGCAGATGATTGAATACTTTCTTTTCTTCTTTAGTTTGTAACCATACCTATTATTGTTTAGCTCATGTGTAAGGGAGATTAAGGAAAGACAAAACAGAATAGATTATAGGGAGTCTCCCTGAAAGATTCCACGTTGGATCTTCAGATGGCAGTGCCTCTTTTGTGATTACGTATAATGTGGTTTCCAATTTCCCATGCTATGATTAAAGAAATTTATTATCACGGATGAGACTTTGTACATTTCCAAAGTCTTAAGAATCCAAGAGTGTGGCATATTATCAAGGGCTGTACGGTAATCTATCCAAGATTTCTACATCACCTTATGCAATTTTCCAGGATCATTTTGTTTATCAGTAGTTTATTTTTGCAACCATATGAATATCACCTGCATCCATTCTGTTCCAGTGGAAGAATATTGTTAGCTTCGAGAAAAGTGTAAGTCAGGACAGATGTGATTAATTTATATGTGGTGGACAAACATGTTATTCGCCTATATCTTTTCGGGTCATCTGTTTCACTCGTTTTTGACATGAGATATGTAATACCTTCAGTGATCCTTTATGGGACTACATTGGGATTATTAATAAGCATAATAAGATAGAGTTTGTGTAGTGGTTTTATGGACTGATGACAGATGATAGAGCCTAAAATTGTGTACCTTTTCACTTTTTGGGGGATTTCATTAGACCTTACCTAATATTATTCCTGGTTATATTTTCCCATTCTTGTAGAGGGTTATCGAACATTCGTTCTTCTTCTCGTTGGATCCATTCTGCATTGAGGTTATATTCCTTTGGACAGTTCCAAATATTCTCCCAAAATTTCTGCACTTTTTCAGTTGATGTTGGTTTTTTGATATGTATAGGTGCTTTTCCAATTTCCCTGTAAAATTTCTCACGGTCCGTTTCGAAAATTTTATTTTGGCGATAAAACCTACAACGCTTTTCGTCTCGTCTCATTCTCTGTGCCTATAACTGCAGTTTCTGTTTTAGCATTTCCTTGATTGATCGAATTTCATTTAGTGATTTTATTTTATATTTCCGCTTGATCTACCTGCATTTTCGCGTTGAGATATTTAGGTTTCTTGTCATCTCATCTAGTGTCAATATCTCACTTCTGATTTCCTTTATTTTTCGCATCAATTTTGCCTTCCAAGCTGTTAATTTGTCTGTTTTTAATCATTGTTTTGACACCAAGCTTCCTCGTAGCTGCTAAAGCTGTTGCGTATATGACTTTAACTTCAGTGATATTTCCCATTGGTTTCTTCGTTAACAGGTTTTCCAGTGCAGCCTTGTATATTTGCACAATATGAATTTTTGGGAGCTGGTCTCTGCCATTTGTGTGAGAGTTACACTGTTGTGTACTTGGGTGGCGTGGCTTTTCGCTTCGGTGATTTCACGTCTGTTGTTTTTAAGGAATTCTCCAGTAATGTTGTTGGACTCATCTTCAGTGACATTGTCTGGATAACTGCAGTTTATGCCACTGTAGATACTTCAATTTTATTTCCTGAGAGATTATTATTTCATATCTCATTTATTTTATTTTTTCACATCATCTTCTATCATATTATTTAATTCTTCTCTCATTTCTTTATTGTATGAGTGATGGGTTATTGTATTCTGTCTTACGTCTTGTTTCATCTTATCTATTTCAACATTTGAGTGTCTTTTGTTTTATACAATGTCACTGAGAACATTGGCAAATATGTTTGGTCTTGTTTCACTTCCTACCATAGTTCTCCATATTTGGTATGTCTAATTCGTGGGGTTGTTTTGTGGATTTTCAAGTCTTCATGTGCCACATTTTTTTTTATTTCCACTTCAAGAACCTCGTATTTTAATAGTTATTTTTTAATGATCTTCAAAGATACATTACAATCTGCAGGAACTGCCACATCAATAAGACATTCTATTTTTTGTGGTAATTGGCCACGATATCTGAGCGATTACCTTTTATTGTTCTGTCTGTGTGTATTGTAAAGCCCCATAAAATTGTTACAGGCCCTATCTCTGTATTATTATTATTATTATTATTATTATTATTATTATTATTATTATTATTATTATTATTATTGTTGTTGTTTTTGTTGTTGTTGTTGTTGTTATTGAAATATTTTGTAGTTTGAGGGAAACATATTCGTCGAAAAACGTTTTTAAACATGTATCAACAATTTTACAGAAAATTAAAAAAGTCTTTAAATGTTTTGAAAAATTCTTATTTAATATTTATCCCCTTGTAAATATTCAGTATTTGTGTCATTTAATAAAAGTGTATTTTAAGAATAAAATAATGTAAAGTTGAAATAAATTCATTAAAGACAGTTTAAATTAATTACTGAAATCTGTTTAAAGCTATTCTGCACTTAACGTGTACGGAAGACCGTGTAGGAAATAATTTTAGTATTATCTCCCTTGTCCATTATTGTCTGTGTTATTTTTGTTATGGCCGGGAATCCGTCACGTGACATTATTTTATTATTTAAGAATTTTAAGGATGTGATTTTGCAGCATTTCTAATCCTATGTACACAAAACTATTAATTATTGTACATTTTTAAACGGGTTCGATTTTTGAGGTTAACCTAAAATTAAATTTATAGAGCTTAATTCCAAATGTATATCTGTGGCATTTTTCAGTTGGCATTTGTTTTTCATTTTTAAAACGTTTGTTTTGTTTTTCTTTAAATGTCTATTAACGATTTAGTTATTTTCATATTTTATTTTCATATTAAGTTAAATTAATCCAGTTTTTAAATTAAATACAAAGTTTGATTTCACCTTTATGGGGGTAGTGAGGGTGTCACCATGTGGGCAAAAAGAGTTCTAATATATAGATATACATTGTGGTTTGAAAGTCTTAACGCCCTTACATAATTCTCTATTTCAGATGGCTGACACGAAAGTGATCGCGTTCGTTCAGACCTTCTCGATGTGCGACAGCATCAATGAAAATGAATAAATTGAATCCAGTACATGTGTTTTGTATTACTTTATTGCTTATTCTTCTCTTGTTCTCATCACTTTTTGATATGGGGAGACAGGACTTTCGGACCACCTTGTGTTTGTGTGGAATGTTAGCTCATGTTTTAAGACAAGAAAAGGGCAAATATTTTATAAGTTAGGAAGTTACGCATAAATTTCATACAGAAATCTTTAACAACAGAAAATATTGTAAAATGTCATGTCATCTAAAGAATTTTGAAGAGTTGCATTCATTTTGTATAAACCGTAAGTTTTGTCTTTATTATTTGCTTTATTTGTTAACTTCAGATTAACCATGAAGAAAAGGTTCAGACAGCATTCTGTTGAATATTTGTTCTATGGTTTTATTCCATCACAAGAGAATATAATGAAAGAAGTGGGTCTCATAGGGATGACATTACTGTCAGATGAAAGCAGAAGGCTGTCGAAGCTTCTAGACTATTTGGAAACCAATCGCAAACAAAAACAACCGCGAGAGTACACTGAAAAATAATCCGTATTATTTTTCAAACAAGAAAACCATTTGGTCAGCGTATATTTACTAAATAAGGAAATAAAGCAATACAAATTTAGCGGTATCATCTAAGAATTGGAACATATTTGCAAAAGCAGAACAGTCTCATTATATTAAGGAAAATTAAACATTGCACGTAGAATCTCTTTCAGTTGTAACGAACCAAACTGCACATAAAATGGCTAATGCCTTCTTTTTTAGGAAATCATCACGATGAAGACGAATCTAAGGAAATTGCTGTAAAAATATCTCATTTCTCAATTTGCCGTCTGACTTGATGAATCTGAAGAATAATGAAGCCGTTTAATTGGCGTGTGTCGAGTTTCGTGACTATAATCTGCTTTCAGTTTTCAAACACGAGCTAGTTAAACCAATTTTCAAAGACTTTATTACTCATTTCAAGCAAAATATTTTTCTACTCGGAAATACAATTACTTTTTATATGATGCTCAGTCCATGACAGACATATACCGATGTTTCAATGCTCGCATTAATTCTGTGGTATTTTGCCTACACTGTGTGGTTCATTGACAAAACCTTTAGTCACAAAACAATCAGGTTGATGCCGAAATAATGCTTTAACATTAAAAACTGTCAACCTTATTAAATCAAAATGCTCTCGAAAACTGACTCTTTTACAAACTTTGTAATCACAACAGGGAAATGCTGTGATCCAATATCACTACTTTTCTCAGAAGTTGTTGAAGATTAATATACGGCGTTGTGTGTGAGTCAGGTTTCTATGTCAGGGATCCATTAGGCATATGCATTACTGCTATGGTAATTTACCCACACACGCATGGACTCCTCCAGCTATAAATAGGAGCAGGTACTGCCCTTTGCAGTGTGAAGTTTCCAGCAGTCAGCTCTGACAGTCGGACCGAACATTCTTGCTGTAACACTCTCGTTTGTATATGTTTCTATTACTGTCTCTGTTAATATATTTGTTTAACTCAATTCCTGTCTTTGTGTCTTTATTTCCGGACCTAACAAGGCCACAAGAATTACCCGATTCTGGCTTTGGCTATGTATGGGGGACATTTGAAAAAATTGCACGCAACTCTTCAAGCTCCGTTTAGCGACTTATTAGAGGTACAGCTGTACGTTTGGATGACGATTCCTTTTGTAAGTTAATGCTAACGAGCTATATATTGCATTGCAGAAGACTTTCGTTGAATTACTATAACAATGAATATAGTCACTTTCCGGGGCGAACGAAATGACTATGGATCGGAGATATTCCATGCGGGAAAATAATTCTAAAAAAGATTCGTGTTTCCAGCTCCACTCACAATTACGGAGGAACGAAGCAGCCCAAGCAAAATTCAAACATGGTTATGGCAATGGTAGTAGCGATATTAATATATATTTATATGGAAACATTCAGAATTTATTGACCCAAGAGTTAGCATTGTGTCGGTTTAAATTTCTAAAACATTTCTCTGAAAACAGTTTTTCAAGAAACTAGATTTCTCAATTAGCTGTTATTGCCCTTTCAGTTAGAATGCCAGTTCAAATTTCGCTCAGTCATTTTGGGGTTTTTCAATAGGTTGCTCTCTAACCGTTTGTTTAAAGTAGTGGAAAACAATATTTAGAAATGAATTATCCACTCTTTTAGAAGAAAGCAAATTTTACATTATTGCATCTCGTGCATCTTGGATATACCGAACTGGCAAAAGCAAATAATCGATTTGACATTGTAAAATGTGGTGAAATTCTCTGTCATTGACAACGCTGGAAACAGATATCAAAAAGGACTCCTGGATCAGTATTATCCACAATGAGTACATTGAATAAATCAGTAATAATAAATTGTAAACATTTTGAATATTTTTTATTACGAAAAGATTTAGATGTCCTATGAATTTTAATATATTTTACTGGTCTACATCGATGTTTCGTGAAATTTCGTTAGCTGCAATAAGTTTAATTAATTAGTTTTGCTTAATTGTTGGCATTTGTAAAATAAGCAAATAGTGTCAACATGTATCTTAATGCTATTCATATGTATTGTAAATAGTAATAAAAAGCGTTTTTTGTAACCTCAAGCAAGGGAGCCATCGAAATAAATAACAAGTCAGAAAGAGGTTATTTACAGGAAAAATGTCATGAACCTCTGCTTTAAGCTAAGGAAAAAGTGCTCATGGCAGATGCCAAGATGCAGACTTGCTTTAGCAGAAGCCCAAAACAATAGAAACGGAAAAGTAATGGGCAATAGTAAAAGTTCACGAGACGAGCTTGTTAACCATTACATCATGAAAGATAAAAGTGGGGTTAGTGAAACAAGTTAACACCCGATATGAGCAATGGTTTAGCAAGATGTGATTGCTAGAACTAAGCTAAATTTGGCACAAGGTAACAACAGTAGGGGTCGAGCGGGGATTAATTTCACGCATGTAGCAATATTTCTGCAAGACGAATTTGCTAACTTATGTTCATTAAATAAATTTAGTTTAGCCGAAGGGTACAACAGTGTGGCATGCGAGAATAGCGATATCACGCTAGGAGAGTACTGTTAACTTGTACATCATAGTAGATTCCCCGACCCCACCAAGATATGGTGACGAAAGGATGCCAATTTGTCACTTCGTCCTTATTTTTTAATTGATAGTGAAATGAAAAAAATTAAATATTATAAAAGAAGACGAACTTGTTTAACTTACATATTTTTATTTGATTTTAACACATCGCTTGAATGAATGGCATTCTTTATTTAAGACCAAGCCATAGTGCAACTGACGCCCAGAAATGGAGGCCTATCTAAAATGTCGTTTCTCTTGGAGTGAACATTTTTAGTTATGATTAGAGTTTGCCGTAGTTCGCTGCTGTAGTCGGATTATGAACTTCAAAGAAAAAGGTTGTGTTTAACAGCAGGATTAATTTGGTTCTAAAAGTTAATCCTCTTTATCTTGGTATTATTTTTTACTAAGGTCTCATTACAATTAACATCAGATTTGACTGGGCTTCGGTTCGATCACTTCCCACCCGTTAACAAGGGTGTCCGAAATGTTATAGGCATTTAGATTTTCGAATTAATTATCCACATTAAAACAGTTTAATGAGACAAAAACCATATCGTAACTATGAATTATGGAACAAAAATAAGACATGATACAAAATAAACATGAAATTAACATTACTTATTTATTTTTACTTCATTGTTTTGATATAAAGTAACTATTAGTCATGCTGACTTATTTCGTCATGAATATACGTTTTATGGTTATGGAGGAAGAAATGTAGAAGTAGTGAAAATTGACTCTTAAAAATGTTTGCTTTAGCAGCAAAAGGTTAGGATTAACGTTTTCTACATCTGGTTTACAATATCTAAAAATAGCGGCGGACTCAAGTAAAAGTCAAAATATATTTAATATCTTTTAGAAAGAAAATTACAAATTACACATCAAAATTAAATTTAATCATCAATATATTTCTTATTATGAATAGCAATATCATAGAAAAACTTAAATAAACTTCATGTAACAAATAATACTTAAATAAATTTCTCTGTGTGAAAACAGACCCGAGAAAGTCTTCGGGTGAAAGTTATGTTAAAAATGAAGCATAACAAAACATTATTAAAATTAACTTTGTTGGGAGAGATTTTGTAACATTTATTCTAAGAAAGACGAGAAAATCAGAGTAATTCTTAAAATCAAGTAAAATTACAATGTTATATTTCAGTATAAGAAGCACAGTAAACATTCACCATACAACTTTTCATGTTGGAAGAAGAAATACGGATTATTTAAAAATAAATAAAACTGATCGTTAGTTTATTTGTTTATCTGAATAGTTTTTATAGGAAAAATATTAAATTAAATTCCAAACAACTAAACCAAGTTTCTTCATTTAGATTTTTAGTAAATTTCGCACACAAAAAGTTTGTTTTTGTAATGAAAACATAAAATAGCATGCACATACCATGTTCGGATGAAATAAAATAAATATTATACTTACTCAATTAATTCAGCTAAAGTTATTAAAAATTTAAAAATGAAAATATTTCTGAAGCTAACTACAGCAGCAAGCTAACTTAACCCATATCTAAAGTAAAACTCTTCGCTCCCAGTGGAACGACGACATTTTTAATAGACCTCAAATTCTGGGCGTGAGTTGCACTATGTTTTGGCCTTAATAAAGAACGCCAATAGTAAATAGCTGAACTTCAAGTCTAAGGTCAGTCATTCCTACTTCCTCTTCTTACATTCATATCACACACAGTATTCAATATCCCTCTACTTTCAGTGGTTCTTGGGTTTTGCAATGGATAAACATGAGTATATATATATATATATATATATATATATATATATATATATATATATATATATATATATATATACAGTCTTACATTTATGTCTATCAATGCCTTTACCATCTGCAAATTGTAGTACAACACAATCGATTTTTTCTTCACCTGATTTGAATTCCGTTTTCTCAGTCTAATAAATGTGGCGTACGATCAAACTAACAACTCTGTTTTACTGTTATTTTTAGTTTGATTGTTATGGTATATCAGTGTGGCCACACCCCTTCAATCGGCTTTTTTTTTTATAGAAACAGACTTCGAACCGCCGTTTGCCATTTGAGGCAGCCGCTGATTGTAGTTGATATGCGATGTGGTGGGGTTGTCTGGGTGATGTGTGAAGGCCCAGGGCCAAAGATCCTCACCATACATAAGTCATGAGCGCAATAATTGACGCACAGCGATTGCATTTATTCAGCTGGGCCAACGGAACAAAGACAGAAGCAGAAACTGTTTTCATTGCACGAGAAGATTATCATTATTAATATATTTGCTTGTTTTGCCAACTGAATTTAGACTGGTAGCGAATAGCATGACTCGCGCCTGAGGGTGTGTTCTTAAAATCTTTATTATTATTATTATTATTATTATTATTATTATTATTATTATTATTATTATTATTTCCTTTGGTTTCTGGTGTATACTCATTTTTTCCGGGTCCCTAAGGTCAGAAATGGCATCATAACATTTTGCACAGAGCCTTTTTGAAAAAAGAAAGAAAACACACACACACACACACACACACACACACACACAAACACAAACACACACACAAACACACACACACACACACACACACAAAACAATTCGTAAAATGTGGACTGTAATTGTGAAACAATTTTTTTTGTATTTCTTTAATGAGTCTATTGGAATATTTTCCAATCAATCCGAAGTCTCCAACTACAACTGGAATTGTTGATGTCCTCATGCGCCATATTTTGAGAGTTTTGATTTCAAGTTTATTGCATTTTGATAGTTTTTGGAAAATCTTAAAAGTCTAATTGCCACCTGCGGGGTCTGCCATATCAATAAGAAGGGACATTTTGTTTTTACGGTCTAATCACGATGTCTGGGCGATTAGCTTTGATTTTTGGTCTGTGTGCATTGTAAAGTCCCGTCAAATTGTTACAGGACCTATCTCTGTAAGCGGTACTGGATATTTTTCATACCAATTTCTTGCAGTTTCCTTCCCGTAAAAGTTGCAGATATTCTAATGCAGATATTGACCCACTATGTCATGCCAGGTTTCATATTCAATGGGTGCCAATACCTTGAAAACTGATACAAGATGATTGTTTCTGGATAATAATCACATGATCTCCATTTTGGGCTAACATAGTTTTTCAGTATATGTGCTTGGTAATTTCTAGTTGGAAAGCATTGTTCCTATGCAGCAAGAATCAAACCTTCGGTTTCAGCTTTTAACCCTACACTACGTAGCTACTGATGGATACGGGGGTTTGGTACGGGCAGAGTATTCGTTTCTGTATCTGTTCACATTTGCCTTTGCTTTCTTTTTTAAGTATTTTGCAGCTGCAGTCGTTGTATTATACTTTACTTACATTTCTTCACCCATTTGAAACTCCATTTTAAAAGTGTTGTCTTCCTTTATTACTAAATAAAGTTTCTTACATCTTTCATGTTCTTTGGTACAGATCATCATACCAGTCTTCTGTAGTTTCCAGGTATCTGTGAAGGCCGATTGTTGTAGTTTTGTAAGTCAGTTCTAGTCGAACTAGTCCGCTGCCTGCTTCGAATCTGGGTACACACAGACGATCAACACCAGACTTGGGATGATGCATGCGGTGGCAAGTGAGAAGCTTTCTAGTTTTGGCAAACATTCGCATAATGTCAGCTATGGTGCTGGTAAAGATGTTGAAACTGTATTTCACCACAGGGACAACCGACGTATTTATGGCGGATATTCTGTTTTTTTGGGGTGGGAGTGTTTGTTTTTTTATTTTTTTTGTTTTCTTATTTATTTATTTATTTTAATTCAACTCGGTATTCAGTACGAGACGCACACGCCTGTAGTACTCCTTTCTTACCTTCTCCTTCATTTAGGTATGCCGGATTCCATCTTATTCGCTAATCCCTAAGTACCTATAGGCTTCTTCTTATTCCAGTTCCCCAATCTTTGTAACAAAGTCTAGATCTATTGAGTGTGTTTCTGTAATTCTCCCTTTCTTGAACATTTATCTAATCCGAAGACATGGTAGAGTAATGGTTAGCGGCTTGGATTGATGAATCGGAGAGCCGAGTTCGAATTCCAGTCGAATCCATTACATTCACTTAGAAAAGGTGTGAAACCTCTTCTTCTCCCTCAAGCTATGGATGAATAGCAGGACAGAATGGGTTCTATAGCCTTGGATGGCAACTGGTCTAGGAGAAGGAAAACTCTGAATTCAAACCCGGAGTGGAGCCCCGAAGGCGGATGGACGGCACTTTGTGCTACCTTCCGGCAACTCCGCGTTGGTACCAATCTGTATTGGTTTAACCTCTCCTTTGAACTCTGCTCGCAAGGCCGAGAGGGGGAACTAACGACGATCTAATCCGAAATCCATACCTGTGTCGTCACTGAAATATTTTACAGTATTGATAATACCTTTTAACTCATTGTCGTCTTTGGCAAAGTGTTTGAGATCATCCATGTAGAGTAGGTGATTGAATACTTTCTTGTTTACTTTGTAACCATAGCTATTATTTTTTAGCTCGTGTGTAAGGGGGGATTAAGGACAAACAAAACAGAAGGGGTGACAGAGAGTCTCCCTGAAAGATTCCTCGTCAGATATTCAAGCGGTTGTAGATGGCAGTGTCTCTTGTGTGATTTAGGCGTAATGTGGTTTTCCACATTCCCGTGCTGTGTTTAAGGAAAGTTACCACGGAGGAGACTTCGTACATTTCCAAAGTTTGAAGAATCCAAGCGTGTGGCACACTATCAAAGGCTTTGCGGTAATTTATCCATGTTGTGCTGAGATTTCTACATCTTTTCATGCAATTTTCCAGAATCATTTTGTTGATCTTTGCAACCATATGAACCTCACTGCATCCTTTCTATTCGAATGTAAGAATGTTGTTTTTCTCGGGAATAGAGTAGGTACAATTCGTCAGGACAGACGAGATCAAGTTATACCTGGTGAGCAGATATGTTATTGGCCTGTAATTGTTCATGATATCTGTTTCAGCCGTTTTTAGCGCGAGATATGTAATACCTTTAGTGATCCTTTATGGGACTACATTGGGATTATTAATAAGCTTAACAAGATAGAGTTTGTGTAGTGGTTTTATGGACTGATGACAGATGATAGAGCCTAAAATTGTGTACCTTTTCATTTCCTGGGGATTTCCATTTTGGGGATTTTATTAGACCTTGCCTAATATTATTCCTGGTTATATTTTCCCATTCTTGTAGAGGGTTATCGAACATTCGTTCTTCTTCTCGTTGGATCCATTCTGCATTGAGGGCATATTCCTTTGGACAGTTCCAAATATTCTCCCAAAATTTTTGCACTTTTTCAGTTGATGTTGGTTTTTTGATATGTATAGGGGCTTTTCCAATTTCCCTGTAAAATTTCTCACGGTCCGTTTCGAAAATTTTATTTTGGCGATAAAACCTACAACGCTTTTCGTCTCGTCTCGTTCTCTGTGTCTATAACTGCAGTTTTCTGTTTTAGCATTTCCTTGATTGATCGAATTTCATTTCGTGATTTTATTTTATATTTCCGCTTGATCTACCTGCATTTTCGCGTTGAGATATTTAGGTTTCTCGTCATCTCATCTAGTGTCAATATCTCACTTCTGATTTCCTTTATTTTTCGCATCAATTTTGCCTTCCAAGCTGTTAATTTGTCTGTTTTTTAATCATTGTTTTGACACCAAGCTTCCTCGTAGCTGCTAAAGCTGTTGCGTATATGACTTTATTAACTTCTGTGATATTTCCCATTGGTTTCTTCGTTAACAGTTTTTCCAGTGCAGCCTTGTATATTTGCACAATATGAATTTTGGGGAGTTGGTCTCTGCCATTTGTGTGAGAGTTTCACTGTTGTATATTTGGGTGGCGTGGATTTTCGCTTCGATGATTTCACCTCCGTTGTTTTCAAGGAATTCTCCAGTAATGTTGTTGGACTCATCTTCAGTGACATTGTCTGGATAACTGCAGTTTATGCCACTGTAGATTCTTCAGTTTTATTTCCTGAGAGATTATTATTTCATATCTCATTTATTTTAGTTTTTTACATCATCTTCTATCATATTATTTAATTCTTCTCTCATTTCTTTATTGTTTGAGTGATGGGTTATTGCATTCTGTCTTATGTCTTGTTTTTTATCTTATCTATTTCTGCATTTGTGAGTCTTTTGTTTCGCGATGTCCCTGCGGACATTAGCAAGAAGTTTAGGTTGAAATTGGGTCTTATTCCAATTCCTATCATATTTCTTCATGCCTGATCCATGATGTTCTTTTGTGGATTTTCGAGTGCAGTGAAAAAGGTTGTCATGACTTGTTGATATTCTTCCGGAAATCATTTCGTTCGCTTTCTTTTTATTAGTTGATTTCGCATTGAGTCACTTGGTCCAACGTTGGAAATAGTCCGGGTTTGTTGATCAGGTGTATCTTCGTTGTTGGAACAGTTTGTTCCAGTCACAGATTTTTCGGCCCAAAACAGGTTCTGCTCTGTTGTACGCGACAGTTGTTCACTCGGATGGTGGCCAATCCGTTCTGACCATCTGTTCATAATCTATTGTCATTTTTGACCGCTAAGGGGTAATTTTGTTCAAGTTACCAGCTCTAGAACGATTGTCGACAAGACCCAAAGAGCTCCTCCTACCCATGAGATAGGTGGGGGGTGTATATTCAGATGTCCATGGTTCAAGATTTCATCATATATTACAAGTGGGTAGCATAAGGGTATGGAAATGGTATTGAGTATTATAAGTTTTAACTTAGTATAAATCGCACTGAAAACTACCAGATGAGGTGGACATACTTTTACATTGAGGCTTATCAGATAAAAAGAATTTAAAATGAAAAAAATTAAAGTTAAATAAAGTCAAAGAAATGAAAAATGTACTTTCAAATGGTATACAATTTAGCATAGCTTAGATTTTGAAAGGCGGACACGGAATTCCATACGACAAATGTTAAACTTTCCGGTGCCAATGAGAGTGAGAGTAACCAAGCTTTACAGGGTAGATCCTCACAGACACACACCCGCCACTAAAGGTTAGCGAAAGGGTCAACAAGGAATTCGTTAAACAAAGGGAAATTATTATTATTATTATTTTTATTTTTATTTCCTTTGATATCTGGCGTTTACACATTTCTTTCCGGGTCCCGCCCAGGGACCTAAGGTTAGAAATGGCATCATGACACTTTCCACTGCAAGAAAAATAAAAAAATAATTACATAGATAAAGCCCTTCGTAAAGTGTGGGCTGTACTTGTCAGAACAATTTTCTGTATCTCTTTGAGGCATGGACTTCCAGGGATCCCTTCAATCAGCCTACTGGAATCTTTTCCAACCAGTCCAAGGGCTCCAACTACAACAGGAATTGTTGATGTTCCCATGTGCCACATTTTTGAGATTTCGATTTCAAGGTCCTTGTATTTTGACAGTTTTTCGAATATCTTCAAAGACACATTGCAGTCTGCAGGGACTGCCATATCAATAAGGAGGCACTTATTTTGTTTGTGGTCTTTAATAACAATGTCTGGGCGGTTGGCTTTGATTGTTCTGTCAGTGTATATTGTGTAGTCCCATAGAATTTTAACAGGTCCTATCTCCGTAACCGGGTCAGGGTGGTGTTCGTACCAATTTCTTCCAGTTTCCTTCCCATAGGAGTTGCAAATTTTCCAGTGCAGATATTGGCCCACTCTGTCATGCCGAGTTTTATATTCAGTGGATGCCAATATCGTGCAACCTGATATAAGATGATCAATGGTTTCTGGATATTTGTCACAGAATCTGCATCTTGGGCTAACACAGTATTTTAGTATATGTGCTTGATAATTCCTAGTTAACAAGCATTGGTCTTGTGCAGCAATTATAAAACCCTCAGTTTCACCTTTCAACCCTGCACTACGTAGCCACTGATGGGTGCGGTTTTTGTCTACGTCTGCTTGTTTGGTACGGGCAGAGTATTGGCCATGGAGCGGTTTATTTTGCCATTGTTTCTTTATCTGGTCGGTCGCATTTCTCTTTGCATTTTTTAAAAAGTTTTTTGCAGCTTCAGCCGGTGTACAGTGATGTATTTGAATTTCTGTGCCCATTTGAAGCTCTTTTTTGAATTTTTCGGCTTCCTTTACTACAGAGTAGAGACACTTACTACTTTCATGTTCCTTGACACATACCATCATCCAGTCTTCTGTTTTTTCCAAGTATCTTTGGAGGCCAATTGTTGTACTTTTGTAGGATAGTTCTAGTTGAACTAGTCCTCTGCCTCCTTCGGATCTGGGCACATACAGGCGATCAATATCAGCTTTGGGATGATGCATGCGGTAGAAAGTGAGGAGCTTTCTCGTTTTGGCGTCCATTCGCTTAATTTCAGCTATGGTCCAGTTAAGTACATTAAAGCTGTATTGCACCACAGGAACAGCTAAGGTGTTTATAGCTGATATTCGGTTTTTTGAGTTTATCTCGGTATTTAGTACCAGGCGTACACGCCTGTAGTACTCCTTTCTTACCTTCTCTTTCATTTGGGAGTGTTGTATGCCATCTCTCTCACTAATTCCTAGGTACTTATAAGCTTCACCATGCTCCAATTCTCTAATCTTCGTGGCAAAATCTAAATCTATTAAGGGTGCTTCTAAAATTCTACCTTTCTTAAATGTTACTTTAGCACATTTATCTAATCCGAAGCTCATGCATATGTCGTCACTAAAGTATTTTACAATATTAAGTAGGCCCTTCAACTCATTGTCGTCTTTGGCAAAGAGTTTGAGATCATCCATGTATAGTAGGTGATTGAATATGTTGTTATTTATTTTGTAGCCATAGCTACTGTTGTTCAGTTCATGCGTAAGAGGGAGTAAGGACAAACAAAACAGAAGTGGAGACAAAGAGTCTCCTTGAAAGATTCCACGTCGGATATTTAGTCGGTTGGATATGGCAGTGCCCCTGTTGTGACTAAGGTATAGTTTGGTGTTCCACATTCCCATGCTGTGCTTAAGGAAATTTAATACCACAGGGGAGACTTTGTACAATTCCAAAGTCTTAAGGATCCAAGAATGTGGAACACTGTCAAAAGCTTTACGATAATCAATCCACGCTGCACTGAGATTTCTACGTCTGCTCCTGCAATTTTCCAGAATCATTTTATTTATTAGTAATTGGTCTTTGCAGCCATATGAACCCCTCCTGCACCCCTTCTGTTCCAGTGGAAGAATGCTGTTTGTTTCTAAAAAGGAGTAAGCACGGTTCGTCATGACAGACGTGATCAACTTATACGTTGTGGAGAGACATGTTATCGGTCGATAATTTTTCGGGTCATCTGTTTCATTTGTTTTTGGTATGAGGTATGTAATACCTTCAGTAATCCATTCCGGGATTTTATTGGGATTATTTACAAGCGTTGATAATGTTTCCGCAAGTATTTTGTGGATAGACGTGAGATGATAAAGCCAGAAATTGGGAACCTTGTCATTTCCTGGGGATTTCCAATTTTGCGATTTCGTTAGAGCTTGCCTAACATCATCTGTGGATATATTTTCCCATTCTTGCAGAGGTGTATCCAACATTCGTTCTTCTTCACGCCGGATCCATTCAGCTTTTAGGTTATATTCCTTCGGGCTGCTCCAAATATTTTCCCAAAATGTCTGTACAGTATCAATCGATGGTGGCCTTTCGACATGTATAGGTTTTTTTCCAATTTCCCTGTAAAATTTCTTAAGGTCCGTTTGGAATATTTCATTTTGGCGATAGAACCTACAACGTTTTTCGTATCGCCTTGTTCTCTGTGCTTTTAGCTGAAGTTTCTGCTTCAGCATTTCCGTGGTTGGTGGAATGTCAAGTAGTGATTTAATTTTGTGTTTCCTCTTGATCTTTTTGCACTTGCGCGTGGAAATATTAGGGTTTCTGGTGAGCTCATCTAATATAGAAAGCTCACATCTGATTTGTTTTATTTCTCGTAACAATTTTGCTTTCCAAGCTGGTTCTCTACGTCTGTTAACTTTATTTATTGTCTTGATCCCAAGCTTCAGAGTCGCTGCTAAAGCTGTTGCGTATATTACGTTGTTAACTTCTGTGATGTTTCCCGGTGGTTTATCTGTTAACAGTATTTCCAGAGCAGCGTTGTATATTTTCACAATATGCTTGTTGGAATTCGTCATATGGATTTTGGGTAGCTGGTCTCTTTCTGACAACTGTATGAAAGTTACTTTGCTGAGTACTTGGATTACGTGGTTTTTCGCTTCGGTGATTTCCGTTTTGCGGTTTTCAAGGAATTCTAACATAATGTACCTGGAGTCATCTTCAGAAACATTGTCTGGAGAACTGCAGGTTGTGTTTAAGATAGACTTTTTGATTTTATTTCCTGGTAGGTTATTTCGTATTTCATTTGTTTTAGTTTTTACCTCATCCTCTGTCACACTACTTATATCTACATTCATCTCATTACATTTTGAGTGATGGATCATAGTATTTTGTCTTATATCTAATTTTATCCTATCTATTTCTGTCTTTGAAAGTCTGTTGTTTCGCATAATGTCCCTACGGACATTAGAAAGCATGTTTGGATTGAGGTTAGGTCTTATATAATTTCCCACCATACTTCTCCATATTTGGTATGTTTGATTGGTGGTGTTCTTTGCTGGGGTTTCGAGAGCAGTGAAGAAAGATGTCATGACTTGTCGATACTCTTCGCGGGTCCATTTAGTTCGTTTTCTTTTTATTAGTCGATTTGGTATTGAGTCACTTGGTCCAAGGTTGGCAATAATCCGGTTTTGGTGACCTAGTGTCTCTTCGTTCGTGGAGGAGTTTGTTCCAGTAACAGATTTTTCGTCCTCAGACTGGTTCCTCTCTGAGAGACGCGGCCCTTGTTGACCCGGGAGACGACCGATCCGGTATGAAATTTCATTCGTATTCGTTAAAATTGTTAGAGATTTGCGTTTTAACCTTAACCGCCAAGGGGATATTTTTTTTTTTTTTTTTTTGCTGGATGTCGGAGTAAACAGTTCGAAATTAAATGTGTCGATATAATGCTATATATATCTTTTAAATACTATTAATAAAATAAAATAAAGAAATATAAAATTATTAGAATATTATTATTATTATTATTATTATTATTATTATTATTATTATTATTATTATTATTATTATCATCATCATCATCATCATTATTATTATTATTATTATTATTATTATTATTATTATCATCATCATCATCATCATTATTATTATTATTATTATTATTATTATTATTATTATTATTATTATTATTATTATCTCCTTTGATTTCTGGTATGTACACATTTCCGGGTCGCGCTCCGGGACCTAAAGTCAGAAATGGCATCATGACATTTTCCACTGACCAATTAAAAAACAAAAAAAACTACAACTTTTACATAGATAAAGCCCTTCGTAAGGTGTGGGCTGTACTCGTGAGAAGAATGTTTTTGTATTTCTTTAAGGCATGGACTTCAGTGAATCTACTGGAATCTTTTCCAACCAATTAGAGGGCTCCAACTACAACAATGATTGTGCCACATTTTTGAGATTTAGATTTCAAGATCCCTGTATTTTGATAGCTTTTAGAAGATCTTCAAAGATACATTGCAGTCTGCAGGGACTGCCATATCAATAAGGAGACACCTTTTTTTGTGTGAGATCTCTAATAACAATGTCTGGGCGGTTGGCTTTGATTGTTCTGTCAGTGTGTATTGTGTAGTCCCATAGAATTGTAACAGGTCCTATCTCCGTAACCGGGTCAGGGTGGTGTTCATACTAGTTTCTTTCAGTTTCCTTCTCGTAGAAGTTGCAAATTTATTATTATCATTATTATTATTATTATTTACATTCGGCAATTGTCCTAATAATTCTTGTTTTTGTTATTACAATGTGTTGGCCGTTGTGCCCTCCGGCACCCCTTTCGAACTGAACACTTTTTTTAAACTATGGGGGTAGACTGATCTCGTTCCACGGAGGACAACGGTCGAAGCAACAACAAAGATGAAGATAGTAGTTCGAATGTAAATATTGCAAATAATAACTTCTAATCCCCAAAATTCAGTTAGATTTATTATTATTATTATTATTATTATTATTATTATTATTATTATTATCATTATTATTATTATTATTATTGCTGTCGTTGTTCTTGTTGTTGTTGTTGTGTAAAAACATTCAACTCGTTGCATTTTTTCTTGTAGCCAAAATTGACGATCAGAGAATTGCAAAAGAAAAAAAATGCCAAAAGATTTCTATTTTTTGATCGATAATGCCAGTAAAGACACTTGTATATTTGGTTTATTTGTCTACTAAGGTTTGCTGATATATTTTCAGTATCTTATAGAAAAGTTAGGTGTTCTTTGTGTGACAAGGCTCCAGCCTGCTCGGAAAGGCCTAACTCTGCCAACACCTTCTACGCCCATGCTCTGTCCTTCGTAGAAGGAATGTCGGTGAAGTTGGCTGAAACTCCATTTAGCTAAGCTAGTCTTGTTACAAAGCAAAATTACGATGTCGGCAACCTCAAGGATGAAATTACAACTATTGATTTAACCCTTTCTTTTGATACTGGTTGCTCGGATATGATTGACGGACGGTCGGATCTATGGCCTCACGGCCTAATGTCTGCTAGCGTGGTAGGGATAATTGAGGGTGGTCTTTAGTCTAAAAGTTGTCAAGATTTCTTCCTTCAATCTCAAACTTGGCCCAATACCTTGGACGGGTATTTCACATCACGTCGATTCTGGAGTTGAGAATTTGGGCCACTCTCCCTTCGGATTTCGGCCGACCATAGCAGAAGCAAAAATGTTCTCCTCTCTCCATAAATGTGCGAGGTGGTGTAATGGATAGCGGCTCAAAAGGAGAAAACGGAGAGTCCGAATTTCAGTCGAGTTCATTACATTCACTTACGCGCAAATAAACTTAAAAAAGGGATGCATCTATATCACTCCAGCCTGTGGGTTAAAAAGTAGGTACTGTATCTGATAAAATCATTATTACTTTTCAAAAGAGTGTTAAAACAATATTCTCAAAAGAAAATAAATATTGTTACAATCCAAAATATGTTTGGGTTTTAAATATTCCACAAACGGTTGATAAGACGTAAAAAATTATTCATAATAACACGCTAAACATGTGGCAATCATTTATTTTGTATTCACAACTTTCAAACGACAACGGGACTATTTCCGTTGACTATAAATTTTTCATTAGTTACAGATCTTATCAACTATCCACTGAAGTTTTAGAATTACCTAAATTTTTGTTACGTTAGGATTTATGTAATTTATTTTCCAAATTCTGTACAATCTTTTCTTTTATATAACTAGCGTGTACATTATATACTAATAAAATCAATACTACCTATAACAGTACTTTTTGCACCGGACTTGATACCTTTTATAAACGTACTTCGTTGCGATCAACACTAAGTTTTTGCCACTCCAAATTTCTCAAACATATGTGGTCATTCTCAAAAAAAGAAAAACCTCTGCCTTGTATAATTTATTAATGTTATACAAGCTTAATCGTGTTTTCTTTGAGATATTTTATTACAGTTCCTATTATTTTTCATTAGCTAACAAGTACTGATGAAAGAAATGTCATTCATGACCAATTGCGTTTATTGTGATATTAAAATGTACAAATGTATTTTTCTGTTTTTAAAGATGTTTGATCCATTATTTCCCGAAATTCCAATGCTATAAATGTACTGTTAACTTAGCAAACAGAAACTAGAACCATTTGTGAAAAGAATTTTCAATAACGAGCCTGTTCTTAAAACCATCTCCACGTTTGAACGATTGAGGATACAGATAAAAATGGAAATGTATTAAAAGACATTTAAGATTTATAAACAAAACAGTTATTTTGTTAACTCTGATTCGAAATGTTAACTCTGAATGAGAAATGTTGTCAGAAAACAATATGGACTACTTGTATCGGCAGCTGAAGCTATAAAGCGTTCCGATACGAAATGGATATTATAAATTATAAATGATATTTAAGTTGCGAGAAAAGAAGCTTTGAACAAATAAGAAATAGATTCTGATTTCTTTTTCTTTCTTTGTTTCCCTTTTTAACAAATAATTTTGCTCAGCTTCCATTTCAGAAAGAACTGCTTTGTTTTTGCTGATTTATTTTGCTTCTTATTTTGCTAAGCGGTTTTCTAAAATATTTTGTGTGATATTTTCTAAGATAATGATTAAAAACAAGGAGAATTTATTCTGACGAGGATGTTTTCAAGAAGGTTTTCATTTTTAATATTAAATGTAAATAAATGTTGTGAATCATTTAAGTGGAAAGTTTTCTTTGAATCAATCAGATATTTTTTTTCTTTCATTCAGGTTATCCTAACACTCTTTTTAATTCATTAGTGTCCAAATTAAGCTTACTTTCATATCTCCAGCCACATATTTTACTTAACCTTCCTTATAAAGTAAGGGAAATAAATATTCGTACACCATGAAATTTTTTAATTAACTTATGAAAAGCTTAAAATCTATACAATATTTCTACACCATTGCATAATGCTGCAATATACAAAAAACAATTAGAAAACTTTATTATAAACGAAATTATGTGTTATTTATAAAATTTCGACGCGAAAAAGTATTCGTACAAAATATACCTTTAATATCAAAAGGATTAAATTGCCTTTATTTACATAATTCTTTGTAAGATTATGCTAGATTTTTCCAATTATCTTATTACCGGAACAATCTAGAACATTTTACATTTCATTTTTATATAAGGTTATCTCTGCAAATCATGCGCAATAATTATCATCATGGAGAAAGGCAAGGAACTATGAAATTCGCAAAAAGAATTGAGCATCAAACATTGGAAAGGAGGCAAAAGCTATAGGAAAATAACAGAGATCCTGAATATACCATTTGCTACTATTAGTTCCATTATTGCTAAGTATAAAAGGGTGAAAGCCTTTGAGAACAAATCAAGATCTGGTGCACAACGCAAGATTTCTCCGAGATGAATGAGAAGAATTCAGTGCAAAATTCAAGAAAATCCAATGACTACTCGGAGAGAAATACAGGAAGAATTAAAAGCATCAGACATTGTTACGAAGCGAACAATAAGCTAGGAATTTCATAAAAGTAACTACGGTAGCGTCCTCCAAGAAAATCTCCACTGATATTGAAGAAACATAGCGATGCCGGGTTCAAATTTGCTCGTGAGTATAAGAATAAAGCTGAAACATTTTAGGAAACTGTTTTGTGGACAGATGAAGCGAAAATTGAACTATTTGCGTGTAATTCAAGGACTCATATTTGGAGAAAAGAGGGCACAGCCTTTGCTGTGCAAATTTGGTGGTGGCAATATCCTGGTTTGGGAATGTTTTTCTGCTAATGGTACGGTTAATGTACAGATAATAGATGGTAGAATGAATTCAAAAATATACCAAGATCTTTTGGACTCTTATTTGATTGGGTCAGTAGAAAAGATTGGACACCTAAATGAATGGATTTTGCAACAAGACTCTTTTGCAACATGACCTAAAAATGCGGCTAAATCTATAAAAAGATGCCTCATTGAAAATAATGTCAATACAATTGAACGGCCATCACAGTCCCCAGACTTGGATCGAATAGAGAATTTGTGGTGTTTTTTAAAAATTCAAGTTAATAAAAGAGGCCCGAAAAACATCCTGGACCTAAAGAGAATATGCAAAGAAGAATGTAGTAAAATACCAACGGAAACTTGCAAATCATTGATTAAAAGCTACAGAAAGAGATTGATTGCTGTTGAATTGATCAAGGAATTTGCTACAAAGTATTAAATCGGCATTATCATTTTGTATGAATATTTTTTCGCCTCTAATTTTTTTAATTTCATATAATTTAATTAATATAACAAATTCTTATGAATTTATTTGCATATCGCAGCATTATGTCATGGTATACAAATACTGTATGGATTATAAAATTCTTTTATAAAATCTATGGTGTACGAATATTTCTTTTCCGCCAATGTATATCATTTTCTTTTTCTTAGTGAATATCGGTTAGATCTCTGGCATCTCTTAAATAAAATGCATTTAAATCTGTCCCGATTTTTTCTTCCACTCATATTTGTCGAGGGATGATTTTCCTTCCTATGTATTCCTTGCCACAAATGTGTGGAATTGTGTGAATAGAGTTTTTGGATGTGCTCTCATCCAAAGTAGGTTTTGTGTGAGAGTGATATCTTCGAATGTTTGAATTGCTTTTGAATATCGTTGTTCGGATCAGATATCCTCTGAATATTTTCCTATGTACCCCTTATGTATCCCTTATGTACCCCTCATGTATACCTTATGTACCCTTTATGTACCCCTTATGTATCCCCGATGTGCCCCTTATGTATCCCTCATGTACCCCTTACGTATCCCTTATGTACCCCTTATGTATCCATTATGTACCCCTTACGTACACCTTATGTATCCCTTATGTACCCCTTATGTACCCCTTACGTATCCCTTATGTACCCCTTATGTATCCCTCATGTACCCCTTACGTATCCCACATGTACCCCTTACGTATCCCACATGTACCCCTTATGTATCCCTTATGTACCCCTTATGTATCCCTTATGTACCCCTTATGTATCCCTCATGTACCCCTTACGTATCCCACATGTACCCCTTACGTATCCCACATGTACCCCTTACGTATCCCTTATGTACCCCTTATGTATCCCTTATGTACCCCTTATGTATCCCTTATGTACCCCTTATGTATCCCTCATGTACCCCTTACGTATCCCACATGTACCCCTTACGTATCCCACATGTACCCCTTACGTATCCCTTATGTACCCCTTACGTATCCCTTATGTACCCCTTATGTATCCCTCATGTACCCCTTACGTATCCCACATGTACCCCTTACGTATCCCACATGTACCCCTTACGTATCCCTTATGTACCTCTTACGTACCCTTTATGTACCCCTTATGTATCCCTTATGTTCCCCTTATGTCTCCATTAGTACCCTTTATGTACCCCTTATGTATCCCCTATGTATCCCTTATGTATCGCTCATGTACCCCTTACGTATCCCTTATGTACCCCTTATGTATCACTTATGTACCCCTTATGTATCCCTTATGTACCCCTTATGTATCCCTTATGGACCCCTTATGTATCCCCTATGTACCCCTTACGTATCCCTCATGTACCCCTTATATATCCCTCATGTACCCCTTATGTATGGTAGATAAAAGCGTGGCAAAGTTTTTATAGTTCACTTCACCTCTACTATCGCTGTTCCTGAAAGTTAATGTTATTCTTTCAGCCCATTTGTTATCTTCAAGGGTGATTTTAATTCTGGTCATCTCTTTTTGTTGTGTTTAGCTTAGCAAATGAATTTGACACAAAGCAGCTTTCGCTGGTTCCCAGACTCCATGAATTTAAGCGTTCTACTAGGCTGGCATCTCGCACTCACTCTTTCACTGTCGAAACTGTTAAATGTAGCCGTCTCTTCTACTCCAATAGCTTCATGTCTCTCACCTCTCGCCTGTGGAATTCCCTTCCCTTTTCCAGTTTCTCTGATAGCTATAATCTCCAACTATTCAAATGTAATGTCAATCGACGTCTCCAGATGCCTTGATCTACCCCCTATCCTACTCTTCATCCTTTCCTCTATCACTCCTATTTGCTCTCGCTCCAACTCTCTGTAACCCCTTGAATGCTAGTGGCTTCCCACCTTGCTTGGGGTGAAACGTTTTAAAAAAACGATCCTTTTTATGACGCTGTATGGATGGTAGGAATTAAACTTCAGATATTGTCCAGTGGATATTCGTATATACGGAAATCGTGAACCAATAGGCTATTCAAGTGATTCGTACTTCCAATAACACCAGTGGCTCTGCTTTCAATTGTAAACTGTTTAAAAGACCTTATTGAATTTACATGGTCCACCATTGCTTGCATATCTTCATAGAGGGATCAGATTATGAAGATTTTTATGTATCTAAATCACATGGTTGGCACTGGTGGAGAGCTTCCTATCGTCATTTCAATGGCTAGTATCCAGTAATGGATAGCGGCTCGGATTGAGGAATCGGAGAGTCGACTTCGAATTCCAGTAGAATCCATTACATTCACTTACGTGCTAATAGCATTGGGAAAGGTATGATTCCTCATTTTCTCCCCCCCAGCTATGGGCTAGTAGTAGGATAGACCGGGTTCTATAACCTTGTATGGAAACTGGTCTACCGCTGAAAGAAATATTAACCTACCGCGAAAAAAATCTGCCTCGTCAGTCATGTATCGTGAGATACATGATCGTCTAAGCGTGTATCACGCATGGCACATAACTGACTGAAATGCGATTGTAGAGAAGTCCTTTTCGTACGTATATGCGTGTAAGGTTTATATAAATGATTGGGAGAGATATTTTGAAAAGTGCTATTTGCTTTGTTGGAATTATTAATCATGCCTGCGTTTAGTGAAGTAAGCTTAACGCATTGTATACTTATGCTTTCTAAGATGTATTCAACCTGGCATGGGATTCACGGTGAACCAAGAAGCTGCCTTGCGTGGAATAC
Source organism: Acanthosepion esculentum (assembly GCA_964036315.1). Classification (NCBI taxonomy): domain Eukaryota; kingdom Metazoa; phylum Mollusca; class Cephalopoda; order Sepiida; family Sepiidae; genus Acanthosepion; species Acanthosepion esculentum. The sequence continues at coordinate 156,387,902 of OZ038475.1, read as the reverse complement.
GAGACACGTTCTATCTCTGAGGCATCACATGGCTAAAAAAGACCAAAGAGCGTCAGCTTTTCTGCTCTTTTCTTACATACTCTGCTTTTGCTTACGCCATCTAGCGATTCTTAGGAAAATTCTACCCTGTAGATTAAATAAAGAGTTCAACTCAGGATTCGTTGTAGGTTTCCCAGATTGATATACACCTGAAGAAGACCGTAGGACACAACGCCCGAAACGTTTTAATAAAATAAAACAAAGGTGTGGACAAGAGCCTGAATGTAGATATCGTAAAAAATTCATAAATATTTTATGAACTCTTAAAATATATACAGGGTAGAATTTTCATAAAAAATATATACAGGGTAGAATTTTCATAAAAATTCATAAATATTTTATGAACTCTTAAAATATATACAGGGTAGAATTTTCTCACTCCACTTACCATGTCTAAGGAATTTGTTATCGTGAACTTGGAGTTCAATACAGCAAATTGTCTTACGGAAGCCTAATGGATTAAAGTATTGTTTCGTGAATTTGGTGACATAGCGATTGTGAGTTCAATCCCTAGGCCCGGCAGTGTGTACGTGCACTCAATGGAAACGAGAGAGCAATAAGAGGATCGGATAGTAAAATAATAGCTTTCCCTGAAAGGAAAAACTGACCTGAGTACTTTTAGGAGTTGATGCCCAGTGGCACTATTATCAATTCAGAATGCTATGTATGGAAGGATAATGTGACAACTCATAACAGCGTTTCTTCGAGAAAGGACACATTCGAAGATTAATGGATGTGATTTTGAAACCTAACAATGCTAGTCTTCACCTGCAGCTTCAAAACCAAACAAGTAATCACAGAGCATGACTGGAAAACCTTGTGTCAAACACCTGAACAGTCTTGTAATTTGTTCTATCTGAACCACATTAATGAAGTAAGACCATAGGTTTACCAATGATGATGAGGCGAAAGAGGCAACTAGCAAATGGCATTCAGGAAGCGATTGTGAAGCCAGTGTATAATGGTATGTTCTCATTCAAAGGTTTGTATACTAAGATTGAAAAGGAAGGAGACTATGTTGAGAATTAGGCGTGCGATCCTGAGAATGATGTGCGCCTTTTGGTATTCCCTGCGTGTTTCTACTAATCTATCTGTCGTAATTAAAGAATAGAATTTACTTTTTGGCTCGAATAGATCATCGTTCTTATCTATTTTATCAACTTATGTATCTTTTTTTACTAATTGTTCACTTAATACAAGCCTCAAGAGCCACTCAAAGTAGAGGATTAGTGAACAATATTGTATGAACGGAAGTGGATATGTATGAAAAAAGACGGCCTATCCTAGACTTAGAAAGGTTAAGATTGTAGCGAACGAGGAAGCAAGATGGATTCTGTTCCACAGAGTAGTCATTCTTGAGAAGAAGCTGTCTCAATGAAACTTCGTCCTTATTAGTTGCATGCAAAAGGAAAGGGGATGGTTTGCTACAAGGTACGTGGTATGGTATGGTATGGTATAGTATAGTACCTTTTCTTGGGAAGGTCTGAAATGGTGGAATTAATGAATATAGCACGTCTCTATTCGCGCACGTTTGAATATTCATTCTAGGAATTGCGTAAAGTAATTGGATTTGACAAATCAGTCGGATATGTGCGAATGGCCTAATTTTTGGACGTGACAATTCAGTCCCAAGTTACCATGACCGACAGGGAATTTTGTAAACCGTTTGAACTTTTCTGAAAAATCAAAGAAATCGTGTAAACCATTTGAACTTTTCAATACAAAGCACATTGTAGAAATTGTGTAAAAGTGTCAAACTTGACAATACTGGAAAATCAAAGAAATCGTGTAAACCATTTGAACTTTTCAATACAAAGCACATTGTAGGAATTGTGTAAAAGTTTCAAACTTGACAATACTGAAAAATCAAAGAAATCGTGTAAAGCATTTGAACTTTTCAATACAAAGCACGTTGTAGAAATTGTGTAAAAGTTTCAAACTTGACAATACTGAAAAATCAAAGAAATCGTGTAAACCATTTGAACTTTTGAATACAAAGCACGTTGTAGAAATTGTGTAAAAGTTTCAAACTTGACAATACTGAAAAATCAAAGAAATCGTATAAAGCATTTGAACTTTTCAATACAAAGCACATTGTAGAAATTGTGTAAAAGTTTCAAACTTGACAATACTGAAAAATCAAAGAAATCGTGTAAAGCATTTGAACTTTTCAATACAAAGCACATTGTAGAAATTGTGTAAAAGTTTCAAACTTGACAATACTGAAAAATCAAAGAAATCGTGTAAAGCATTTGAACTTTTCAATACAAAGCACGTTGTAGAAATTGTGTAAAAGTTTCAAACTTGACAATACTGAAAAATCAAAGAAATCGTGTAAAGCATTTGAACTTTTCAATACAAAGCACATTGTAGAAATTGTGTAAAAGTTTCAAACTTGACAATACTGAAAAATCAAAGAAATCGTGTAAAGCATTTGAACTTTTCAATACAAAGCACGTTGTAGAAATTGTGTAAAAGTTTCAAACTTGACAATACTGAAAAATCAAAGAAATCGTGTAAAGCATTTGAACTTTTCAATACAAAGCACGTTGTAGAAATTGTGTAAAAGTTTCAAACTTGACAATACTGAAAAATCAAAGAAATCGTGTAAAGCATTTGAACTTTTCAATACAAAGCACGTTGTAGAAATTGTGTAAAAGTTTCAAACTTGACAATACTGAAAAATCAAAGAAATCGTGTAAAGCATTTGAACTTTTCAATACAAAGCACATTGTAGAAATTGTGTAAAAGTTTCAAACTTGACAATACTGAAAAATCAAAGAAATCGTGTAAAGCATTTGAACTTTTCAATACAAAGCACGTTGTAGAAATTGTGTAAAAGTTTCAAACTTGACAATACTGAAAAATCAAAGAAATCGTGTAAAGCATTTGAACTTTTCAATACAAAGCACGTTGTAGAAATTGTGTAAAAGTTTCAAACTTGACAATACTGAAAAATCAAAGAAATCGTGTAAAGCATTTGAACTTTTCAATACAAAGCACATTGTAGAAATTGTGTAAAAGTTTCAAACTTGACAATACTGAAAAATCAAAGAAATCGTGTAAACCATTTGAACTTTTCAATACAAAGCACGTTGTAGAAATTGTGTAAAAGTTTCAAACTTGACAATACTGAAAAATCAAAGAAATCGTGTAAACCATTTGAACTTTTCAATACAAAGCACATTGTAGAAATTGTGTAAAAGTTTCAAACATGACAATACTGAAAAATCAAAGAAATCGTGTAAAGCATTTGAACTTTTCAATACAAAGCACATTGTAGAAATTGTGTAAAAGTTTCAAACTTGACAATATTGAAAAATCAAAGAAATCGTGTAAAGCATTTGAACTTTTCAATACAAAGCACATTGTAGAAATTGTGTAAAAGTTTCAAACTTGACAATATTGAAAAATCAAAGAAATCGTGTAAAGCATTTGAACTTTTCAATACAAAGCACGTTGTAGAAATTGTGTAAAAGTTTCAAACTTGACAATACTGAAAAATCAAAGAAATCGTGTAAAGCATTTGAACTTTTCAATACAAAGCACATTGTAGAAATTGTGTAAAAGTTTCAAACTTGACAATATTGAAAAATCAAAGAAATCGTGTAAAGCATTTGAACTTTTCAATACAAAGCACGTTGTAGAAATTGTGTAAAAGTTTCAAACTTGACAATACTGAAAAATCAAAGAAATCGTGTAAACCATTTGAACTTTTCAATACAAAGCACATTGTAGAAATTGTGTAAAAGTTTCAAACTTGACAATACTGAAAAATCAAAGAAATCGTGTAAAGCATTTGAACTTTTCAATACAAAGCACATTGTAGAAATTGTGTAAAAGTTTCAAACTTGACAATATTGAAAAATCAAAGAAATCGTGTAAAGCATTTGAACTTTTCAATACAAAGCACATTGTAGAAATTGTGTAAAAGTTTCAAACTTGACAATATTGAAAAATCAAAGAAATCGTGTAAAGCATTTGAACTTTTCAATACAAAGCACGTTGTAGAAATTGTGTAAAAGTTTCAAACTTGACAATACTGAAAAATCAAAGAAATCGTGTAAAGCATTTGAACTTTTCAATACAAAGCACGTTGTAGAAATTGTGTAAAAGTTTCAAACTTGACAATACTGAAAAATCAAAGAAATCGTGTAAAGCATTTGAACTTTTCAATACAAAGCACATTGTAGAAATTGTGTAAAAGTTTCAAACTTGACAATACTGAAAAATCAAAGAAATCGTGTAAACCATTTGAACTTTTCAATACAAAGCACGTTGTAGAAATTGTGTAAAAGTTTCAAACTTGACAATACTGAAAAATCAAAGAAATCGTGTAAAGCATTTGAACTTTTCAATACAAAGCACGTTGTAGAAATTGTGTAAAAGTTTCAAACTTGACAATACTGAAAAATCAAAGAAATCGTGTAAAGCATTTGAACTTTTCAATACAAAGCACATTGTAGAAATTGTGTAAAAGTTTCAAACTTGACAATACTGAAAAATCAAAGAAATCGTGTAAAGCATTTGAACTTTTCAATACAAAGCACGTTGTAGAAATTGTGTAAAAGTTTCAAACTTGACAATACTGAAAAATCAAAGAAATCGTGTAAAGCATTTGAACTTTTCAATACAAAGCACGTTGTAGAAATTGTGTAAAAGTTTCAAACTTGACAATACTGAAAAATCAAAGAAATCGTGTAAAGTATTTGAACTTTTCAATACAAAGCACATTGTAGAAATTGTGTAAAAGTTTCAAACTTGACAATACTGAAAAATCAAAGAAATCGTGTAAACCATTTGAACTTTTCAATACAAAGCACATTGTAGAAATTGTGTAAAAGTTTCAAACTTGACAATACTGAAAAATCAAAGAAATCGTGTAAACCATTTGAACTTTTCAATACAAAGCACATTGTAGAAATTGTGTAAAAGTTTCAAACTTGACAATACTGAAAAATCAAAGAAATCGTGTAAACCATTTGAACTTTTCAATACAAAGCACATTGTAGAAATTGTGTAAAAGTTTCAAACTTGACAATACTGAAAAATCAAAGAAATCGTGTAAAGCATTTGAACTTTTCAATACAAAGCACATTGTAGAAATTGTGTAAAAGTTTCAAACTTGACAATACTGAAAAATCAAAGAAATCGTGTAAAGCATTTGAACTTTTCAATACAAAGCACGTTGTAGAAATTGTGTAAAAGTTTCAAACTTGACAATATTGAAAAATCAAAGAAATCGTGTAAAGCATTTGAACTTTTCAATACAAAGCACATTGTAGAAATTGTGTAAAAGTTTCAAACTTGACAATACTGAAAAATCAAAGAAATCGTGTAAAGCATTTGAACTTTTCAATACAAAGCACGTTGTAGAAATTGTGTAAAAGTTTCAAACTTGACAATACTGAAAAATCAAAGAAATCGTGTAAAGCATTTGAACTTTTCAATACAAAGCACATTGTAGAAATTGTGTAAAAGTTTCAAACTTGACAATACTGAAAAATCAAAGAAATCGTGTAAAGCATTTGAACTTTTCAATACAAAGCACGTTGTAGAAATTGTGTAAAAGTTTCAAACTTGACAATACTGAAAAATCAAAGAAATCGTGTAAAGCATTTGAACTTTTCAATACAAAGCACATTGTAGAAATTGTGTAAAAGTTTCAAACTTGACAATACTGAAAAATCAAAGAAATCGTGTAAAGCATTTGAACTTTTCAATACAAAGCACGTTGTAGAAATTGTGTAAAAGTTTCAAACTTGACAATATTGAAAAATCAAAGAAATCGTGTAAAGCATTTGAACTTTTCAATACAAAGCACATTGTAGAAATTGTGTAAAAGTTTCAAACTTGACAATACTGAAAAATCAAAGAAATCGTGTAAAGCATTTGAACTTTTCAATACAAAGCACGTTGTAGAAATTGTGTAAAAGTTTCAAACTTGACAATACTGAAAATTCAAAGAAATCGTGTAAAGCATTTGAACTTTTCAATACAAAGCACATTGTAGAAATTGTGTAAAAGTTTCAAACTTGACAATACTGAAAAATCAAAGAAATCGTGTAAAGCATTTGAACTTTTCAATACAAAGCACGTTGTAGAAATTGTGTAAAAGTTTCAAACTTGACAATATTGAAAAATCAAAGAAATCGTGTAAAGCATTTGAACTTTTCAATACAAAGCACATTGTAGAAATTGTGTAAAAGTTTCAAACTTGACAATACTGAAAAATCAAAGAAATCGTGTAAAGCATTTGAACTTTTCAATACAAAGCACGTTGTAGAAATTGTGTAAAAGTTTCAAACTTGACAATACTGAAAAATCAAAGAAATCGTGTAAAGCATTTGAACTTTTCAATACAAAGCACATTGTAGAAATTGTGTAAAAGTTTCAAACTTGACAATACTGAAAAATCAAAGAAATCGTGTAAAGCATTTGAACTTTTCAATACAAAGCACGTTGTAGAAATTGTGTAAAAGTTTCAAACTTGACAATACTGAAAAATCAAAGAAATCGTGTAAAGCATTTGAACTTTTCAATACAAAGCACGTTGTAGAAATTGTGTAAAAGTTTCAAACTTGACAATACTGAAAAATCAAAGAAATCGTGTAAAGCATTTGAACTTTTCAATACAAAGCACGTTGTAGAAATTGTGTAAAAGTTTCAAACTTGACAATACTGAAAAATCAAAGAAATCGTGTAAAGCATTTGAACTTTTCAATACAAAGCACGTTGTAGAAATTGTGTAAAAGTTTCAAACTTGACAATACTGAAAAATAAAAGAAATCGTGTAAAGCATTTGAACTTTTCAATACAAAGCACGTTGTAGAAATTGTGTAAAAGTTTCAAACTTGACAATACTGAAAAATCAAAGAAATCGTGTAAAGCATTTGAACTTTTCAATACAAAGCACGTTGTAGAAATTGTGTAAAAGTTTCAAACTTGACAATACTGAAAAATCAAAGAAATCGTGTAAAGCATTTGAACTTTTCAATACAAAGCACATTGTAGAAATTGTGTAAAAGTTTCAAACTTGACAATACTGAAAAATCAAAGAAATCGTGTAAAGCATTTGAACTTTTCAATACAAAGCACATTGTAGAAATTGTGTAAAAGTTTCAAACTTGACAATATTGAAAAATCAAAGAAATCGTGTAAAGCATTTGAACTTTTCAATACAAAGCACATTGTAGAAATTGTGTAAAAGTTTCAAACTTGACAATATTGAAAAATCAAAGAAATCGTGTAAAGCATTTGAACTTTTCAATACAAAGCACGTTGTAGAAATTGTGTAAAAGTTTCAAACTTGACAATACTGAAAAATCAAAGAAATCGTGTAAAGCATTTGAACTTTTCAATACAAAGCACGTTGTAGAAATTGTGTAAAAGTTTCAAACTTGACAATACTGAAAAATCAAAGAAATCGTGTAAAGCATTTGAACTTTTCAATACAAAGCACGTTGTAGAAATTGTGTAAAAGTTTCAAACTTGACAATACTGAAAAATCAAAGAAATCGTGTAAAGCATTTGAACTTTTCAATACAAAGCACATTGTAGAAATTGTGTAAAAGTTTCAAACTTGACAATACTGAAAAATCAAAGAAATCGTGTAAAGCATTTGAACTTTTCAATACAAAGCACATTGTAGAAATTGTGTAAAAGTTTCAAACTTGACAATATTGAAAAATCAAAGAAATCGTGTAAAGCATTTGAACTTTTCAATACAAAGCACATTGTAGAAATTGTGTAAAAGTTTCAAACTTGACAATACTGAAAAATCAAAGAAATCGTGTAAAGCATTTGAACTTTTCAATACAAAGCACGTTGTAGAAATTGTGTAAAAGTTTCAAACTTGACAATACTGAAAAATCAAAGAAATCGTGTAAAGCATTTGAACTTTTCAATACAAAGCACATTGTAGAAATTGTGTAAAAGTTTCAAACTTGACAATACTGAAAAATCAAAGAAATCGTGTAAAGCATTTGAACTTTTCAATACAAAGCACATTGTAGAAATTGTGTAAAAGTTTCAAACTTGACAATATTGAAAAATCAAAGAAATCGTGTAAAGCATTTGAACTTTTCAATACAAAGCACATTGTAGAAATTGTGTAAAAGTTTCAAACTTGACAATACTGAAAAATCAAAGAAATCGTGTAAAGCATTTGAACTTTTCAATACAAAGCACATTGTAGAAATTGTGTAAAAGTTTCAAACTTGACAATATTGAAAAATCAAAGAAATCGTGTAAAGCATTTGAACTTTTCAATACAAAGCACATTGTAGAAATTGTGTAAAAGTTTCAAACTTGACAATACTGAAAAATCAAAGAAATCGTGTAAAGCATTTGAACTTTTCAATACAAAGCACGTTGTAGAAATTGTGTAAAAGTTTCAAACTTGACAATACTGAAAAATCAAAGAAATCGTGTAAAGCATTTGAACTTTTCAATACAAAGCACGTTGTAGAAATTGTGTAAAAGTTTCAAACTTGACAATACTGAAAAATCAAAGAAATCGTGTAAAGCATTTGAACTTTTCAATACAAAGCACGTTGTAGAAATTGTGTAAAAGTTTCAAACTTGACAATACTGAAAAATCAAAGAAATCGTGTAAAGCATTTGAACTTTTCAATACAAAGCACGTTGTAGAAATTGTGTAAAAGTTTCAAACTTGACAATACTGAAAAATCAAAGAAATCGTGTAAAGCATTTGAACTTTTCAATACAAAGCACATTGTAGAAATTGTGTAAAAGTTTCAAACTTGACAATACTGAAAAATCAAAGAAATCGTGTAAAGCATTTGAACTTTTCAATACAAAGCACATTGTAGAAATTGTGTAAAAGTTTCAAACTTGACAATATTGAAAAATCAAAGAAATCTTGTAAAGCATTTGAACTTTTCAATACAAAGCACATTGTAGAAATTGTGTAAAAGTTTCAAACTTGACAATATTGAAAAATCAAAGAAATCGTGTAAAGCATTTGAACTTTTCAATACAAAGCACGTTGTAGAAATTGTGTAAAAGTTTCAAACTTGACAATACTGAAAAATCAAAGAAATCGTGTAAAGCATTTGAACTTTTCAATACAAAGCACGTTGTAGAAATTGTGTAAAAGTTTCAAACTTGACAATACTGAAAAATCAAAGAAATCGTGTAAAGCATTTGAACTTTTCAATACAAAGCACATTGTAGAAATTGTGTAAAAGTTTCAAACTTGACAATACTGAAAAATCAAAGAAATCGTGTAAAGCATTTGAACTTTTCAATACAAAGCACATTGTAGAAATTGTGTAAAAGTTTCAAACTTGACAATATTGAAAAATCAAAGAAATCGTGTAAAGCATTTGAACTTTTCAATACAAAGCACATTGTAGAAATTGTGTAAAAGTTTCAAACTTGACTATATTGAAAAATCAAAGAAATCGTGTAAAGCATTTGAACTTTTCAATACAAAGCACGTTGTAGAAATTGTGTAAAAGTTTCAAACTTGACAATACTGAAAAATCAAAGAAATCCTGTAAAGCATTTGAACTTTTCAATACAAAGCACGTTGTAGAAATTGTGTAAAAGTTTCAAACTTGACAATACTGAAAAATCAAAGAAATCGTGTAAAGCATTTGAACTTTTCAATACAAAGCACATTGTAGAAATTGTGTAAAAGTTTCAAACTTGACAATACTGAAAAATCAAAGAAATCGTGTAAACCATTTGAACTTTTCAATACAAAGCACATTGTAGAAATTGTGTAAAAGTTTCAAACTTGACAATACTGAAAAATCAAAGAAATCGTGTAAACCATTTGAACTTTTCAATACAAAGCACATTGTAGAAATTGTGTAAAAGTTTCAAACTTGACAATACTGAAAAATCAAAGAAATCGTGTAAAGCATTTGAACTTTTCAATACAAAGCACATTGTAGAAATTGTGTAAAAGTTTCAAACTTGACAATACTGAAAAATCAAAGAAATCGTGTAAAGCATTTGAACTTTTCAATACAAAGCACGTTGTAGAAATTGTGTAAAAGTTTCAAACTTGACAATACTGAAAAATCAAAGAAATCGTGTAAAGCATTTGAACTTTTCAATACAAAGCACGTTGTAGAAATTGTGTAAAAGTTTCAAACTTGACAATACTGAAAAATCAAAGAAATCGTGTAAAGCATTTGAACTTTTCAATACAAAGCACATTGTAGAAATTGTGTAAAAGTTTCAAACTTGACAATACTGAAAAATCAAAGAAATCGTGTAAAGCATTTGAACTTTTCAATACAAAGCACGTTGTAGAAATTGTGTAAAAGTTTCAAACTTGACAATATTGAAAAATCAAAGAAATCGTGTAAAGCATTTGAACTTTTCAATACAAAGCACATTGTAGAAATTGTGTAAAAGTTTCAAACTTGACAATACTGAAAAATCAAAGAAATCGTGTAAAGCATTTGAACTTTTCAATACAAAGCACGTTGTAGAAATTGTGTAAAAGTTTCAAACTTGACAATACTGAAAAATCAAAGAAATCGTGTAAAGCATTTGAACTTTTCAATACAAAGCACATTGTAGAAATTGTGTAAAAGTTTCAAACTTGACAATACTGAAAAATCAAAGAAATCGTGTAAAGCATTTGAACTTTTCAATACAAAGCACGTTGTAGAAATTGTGTAAAAGTTTCAAACTTGACAATATTGAAAAATCAAAGAAATCGTGTAAAGCATTTGAACTTTTCAATACAAAGCACATTGTAGAAATTGTGTAAAAGTTTCAAACTTGACAATACTGAAAAATCAAAGAAATCGTGTAAAGCATTTGAACTTTTCAATACAAAGCACGTTGTAGAAATTGTGTAAAAGTTTCAAACTTGACAATACTGAAAAATCAAAGAAATCGTGTAAAGCATTTGAACTTTTCAATACAAAGCACATTGTAGAAATTGTGTAAAAGTTTCAAACTTGACAATACTGAAAAATCAAAGAAATCGTGTAAAGCATTTGAACTTTTCAATACAAAGCACGTTGTAGAAATTGTGTAAAAGTTTCAAACTTGACAATATTGAAAAATCAAAGAAATCGTGTAAAGCATTTGAACTTTTCAATACAAAGCACATTGTAGAAATTGTGTAAAAGTTTCAAACTTGACAATATTGAAAAATCAAAGAAATCGTGTAAAGCATTTGAACTTTTCAATACAAAGCACATTGTAGAAATTGTGTAAAAGTTTCAACTTGACAATATTGAAAAATCAAAGAAATCGTGTAAAGCATTTGAACTTTTCAATACAAAGCACGTTGTAGAAATTGTGTAAAAGTTTCAAACTTGACAATACTGAAAAATCAAAGAAATCGTGTAAAGCATTTGAACTTTTCAATACAAAGCACGTTGTAGAAATTGTGTAAAAGTTTCAAACTTGACAATACTGAAAAATCAAAGAAATCGTGTAAAGCATTTGAACTTTTCAATACAAAGCACGTTGTAGAAATTGTGTAAAAGTTTCAAACTTGACAATACTGAAAAATCAAAGAAATCGTGTAAAGCATTTGAACTTTTCAATACAAAGCACGTTGTAGAAATTGTGTAAAAGTTTCAAACTTGACAATACTGAAAAATCAAAGAAATCGTGTAAAGCATTTGAACTTTTCAATACAAAGCACGTTGTAGAAATTGTGTAAAAGTTTCAAACTTGACAATACTGAAAAATCAAAGAAATCGTGTAAAGCATTTGAACTTTTCAATACAAAGCACGTTGTAGAAATTGTGTAAAAGTTTCAAACTTGACAATACTGAAAAATCAAAGAAATCGTGTAAAGCATTTGAACTTTTCAATACAAAGCACGTTGTAGAAATTGTGTAAAAGTTTCAAACTTGACAATACTGAAAAATCAAAGAAATCGTGTAAAGCATTTGAACTTTTCAATACAAAGCACATTGTAGAAATTGTGTAAAAGTTTCAAACTTGACAATACTGAAAAATCAAAGAAATCGTGTAAAGCATTTGAACTTTTCAATACAAAGCACATTGTAGAAATTGTGTAAAAGTTTCAAACTTGACAATATTGAAAAATCAAAGAAATCTTGTAAAGCATTTGAACTTTTCAATACAAAGCACATTGTAGAAATTGTGTAAAAGTTTCAAACTTGACAATATTGAAAAATCAAAGAAATCGTGTAAAGCATTTGAACTTTTCAATACAAAGCACGTTGTAGAAATTGTGTAAAAGTTTCAAACTTGACAATACTGAAAAATCAAAGAAATCGTGTAAAGCATTTGAACTTTTCAATACAAAGCACGTTGTAGAAATTGTGTAAAAGTTTCAAACTTGACAATACTGAAAAATCAAAGAAATCGTGTAAAGCATTTGAACTTTTCAATACAAAGCACATTGTAGAAATTGTGTAAAAGTTTCAAACTTGACAATACTGAAAAATCAAAGAAATCGTGTAAAGCATTTGAACTTTTCAATACAAAGCACATTGTAGAAATTGTGTAAAGTTTCAAACTTGACAATATTGAAAAATCAAAGAAATCGTGTAAAGCATTTGAACTTTTCAATACAAAGCACATTGTAGAAATTGTGTAAAAGTTTCAAACTTGACAATATTGAAAAATCAAAGAAATCGTGTAAAGCATTTGAACTTTTCAATACAAAGCACGTTGTAGAAATTGTGTAAAAGTTTCAAACTTGACAATACTGAAAAATCAAAGAAATCCTGTAAAGCATTTGAACTTTTCAATACAAAGCACGTTGTAGAAATTGTGTAAAAGTTTCAAACTTGACAATACTGAAAAATCAAAGAAATCGTGTAAAGCATTTGAACTTTTCAATACAAAGCACATTGTAGAAATTGTGTAAAAGTTTCAAACTTGACAATACTGAAAAATCAAAGAAATCGTGTAAACCATTTGAACTTTTCAATACAAAGCACATTGTAGAAATTGTGTAAAAGTTTCAAACTTGACAATACTGAAAAATCAAAGAAATCGTGTAAACCATTTGAACTTTTCAATACAAAGCACATTGTAGAAATTGTGTAAAAGTTTCAAACTTGACAATACTGAAAAATCAAAGAAATCGTGTAAAGCATTTGAACTTTTCAATACAAAGCACATTGTAGAAATTGTGTAAAAGTTTCAAACTTGACAATACTGAAAAATCAAAGAAATCGTGTAAAGCATTTGAACTTTTCAATACAAAGCACGTTGTAGAAATTGTGTAAAAGTTTCAAACTTGACAATACTGAAAAATCAAAGAAATCGTGTAAAGCATTTGAACTTTTCAATACAAAGCACGTTGTAGAAATTGTGTAAAAGTTTCAAACTTGACAATACTGAAAAATCAAAGAAATCGTGTAAAGCATTTGAACTTTTCAATACAAAGCACATTGTAGAAATTGTGTAAAAGTTTCAAACTTGACAATACTGAAAAATCAAAGAAATCGTGTAAAGCATTTGAACTTTTCAATACAAAGCACGTTGTAGAAATTGTGTAAAAGTTTCAAACTTGACAATATTGAAAAATCAAAGAAATCGTGTAAAGCATTTGAACTTTTCAATACAAAGCACATTGTAGAAATTGTGTAAAAGTTTCAAACTTGACAATACTGAAAAATCAAAGAAATCGTGTAAAGCATTTGAACTTTTCAATACAAAGCACGTTGTAGAAATTGTGTAAAAGTTTCAAACTTGACAATACTGAAAAATCAAAGAAATCGTGTAAAGCATTTGAACTTTTCAATACAAAGCACATTGTAGAAATTGTGTAAAAGTTTCAAACTTGACAATACTGAAAAATCAAAGAAATCGTGTAAAGCATTTGAACTTTTCAATACAAAGCACGTTGTAGAAATTGTGTAAAAGTTTCAAACTTGACAATATTGAAAAATCAAAGAAATCGTGTAAAGCATTTGAACTTTTCAATACAAAGCACATTGTAGAAATTGTGTAAAAGTTTCAAACTTGACAATACTGAAAAATCAAAGAAATCGTGTAAAGCATTTGAACTTTTCAATACAAAGCACGTTGTAGAAATTGTGTAAAAGTTTCAAACTTGACAATACTGAAAAATCAAAGAAATCGTGTAAAGCATTTGAACTTTTCAATACAAAGCACATTGTAGAAATTGTGTAAAAGTTTCAAACTTGACAATACTGAAAAATCAAAGAAATCGTGTAAAGCATTTGAACTTTTCAATACAAAGCACGTTGTAGAAATTGTGTAAAAGTTTCAAACTTGACAATATTGAAAAATCAAAGAAATCGTGTAAAGCATTTGAACTTTTCAATACAAAGCACATTGTAGAAATTGTGTAAAAGTTTCAAACTTGACAATATTGAAAAATCAAAGAAATCGTGTAAAGCATTTGAACTTTTCAATACAAAGCACATTGTAGAAATTGTGTAAAAGTTTCAAACTTGACAATATTGAAAAATCAAAGAAATCGTGTAAAGCATTTGAACTTTTCAATACAAAGCACGTTGTAGAAATTGTGTAAAAGTTTCAAACTTGACAATACTGAAAAATCAAAGAAATCGTGTAAAGCATTTGAACTTTTCAATACAAAGCACGTTGTAGAAATTGTGTAAAAGTTTCAAACTTGACAATACTGAAAAATCAAAGAAATCGTGTAAAGCATTTGAACTTTTCAATACAAAGCACGTTGTAGAAATTGTGTAAAAGTTTCAAACTTGACAATACTGAAAAATCAAAGAAATCGTGTAAAGCATTTGAACTTTTCAATACAAAGCACATTGTAGAAATTGTGTAAAAGTTTCAAACTTGACAATACTGAAAAATCAAAGAAATCGTGTAAAGCATTTGAACTTTTCAATACAAAGCACATTGTAGAAATTGTGTAAAAGTTTCAAACTTGACAATATTGAAAAATCAAAGAAATCGTGTAAAGCATTTGAACTTTTCAATACAAAGCACATTGTAGAAATTGTGTAAAAGTTTCAAACTTGACAATACTGAAAAATCAAAGAAATCGTGTAAAGCATTTGAACTTTTCAATACAAAGCACATTGTAGAAATTGTGTAAAAGTTTCAAACTTGACAATATTGAAAAATCAAAGAAATCGTGTAAAGCATTTGAACTTTTCAATACAAAGCACATTGTAGAAATTGTGTAAAAGTTTCAAACTTGACAATACTGAAAAATCAAAGAAATCGTGTAAAGCATTTGAACTTTTCAATACAAAGCACGTTGTAGAAATTGTGTAAAAGTTTCAAACTTGACAATACTGAAAAATCAAAGAAATCGTGTAAAGCATTTGAACTTTTCAATACAAAGCACGTTGTAGAAATTGTGTAAAAGTTTCAAACTTGACAATACTGAAAAATCAAAGAAATCGTGTAAAGCATTTGAACTTTTCAATACAAAGCACGTTGTAGAAATTGTGTAAAAGTTTCAAACTTGACAATACTGAAAAATCAAAGAAATCGTGTAAAGCATTTGAACTTTTCAATACAAAGCACGTTGTAGAAATGGTGTAAAAGTTTCAAACTTGACAATACTGAAAAATCAAAGAAATCGTGTAAAGCATTTGAACTTTTCAATACAAAGCACATTGTAGAAATTGTGTAAAAGTTTCAAACTTGACAATACTGAAAAATCAAAGAAATCGTGTAAAGCATTTGAACTTTTCAATACAAAGCACATTGTAGAAATTGTGTAAAAGTTTCAAACTTGACAATATTGAAAAATCAAAGAAATCGTGTAAAGCATTTGAACTTTTCAATACAAAGCACATTGTAGAAATTGTGTAAAAGTTTCAAACTTGACAATACTGAAAAATCAAAGAAATCGTGTAAAGCATTTGAACTTTTCAATACAAAGCACATTGTAGAAATTGTGTAAAAGTTTCAAACTTGACAATATTGAAAAATCAAGAAATCGTGTAAAGCATTTGAACTTTTCAATACAAAGCACATTGTAGAAATTGTGTAAAAGTTTCAAACTTGACAATACTGAAAAATCAAAGAAATCGTGTAAAGCATTTGAACTTTTCAATACAAAGCACGTTGTAGAAATTGTGTAAAAGTTTCAAACTTGACAATACTGAAAAATCAAAGAAATCGTGTAAAGCATTTGAACTTTTCAATACAAAGCACGTTGTAGAAATTGTGTAAAAGTTTCAAACTTGACAATACTGAAAAATCAAAGAAATCGTGTAAAGCATTTGAACTTTTCAATACAAAGCACGTTGTAGAAATTGTGTAAAAGTTTCAAACTTGACAATACTGAAAAATCAAAGAAATCGTGTAAAGCATTTGAACTTTTCAATACAAAGCACGTTGTAGAAATTGTGTAAAAGTTTCAAACTTGACAATACTGAAAAATCAAAGAAATCGTGTAAAGCATTTGAACTTTTCAATACAAAGCACATTGTAGAAATTGTGTAAAAGTTTCAAACTTGACAATACTGAAAAATCAAAGAAATCGTGTAAAGCATTTGAACTTTTCAATACAAAGCACATTGTAGAAATTGTGTAAAAGTTTCAAACTTGACAATACTGAAAAATCAAAGAAATCGTGTAAAGCATTTGAACTTTTCAATACAAAGCACGTTGTAGAAATTGTGTAAAAGTTTCAAACTTGACAATACTGAAAAATCAAAGAAATCGTGTAAAGCATTTGAACTTTTCAATACAAAGCACGTTGTAGAAATGGTGTAAAAGTTTCAAACTTGACAATACTGAAAATCAAAGAAATCGTGTAAAGCATTTTGAACTTTTCAATACAAAGCACATTGTAGAAATTGTGTAAAAGTTTCAAACTTGACAATACTGAAAAATCAAAGAAATCGTGTAAAGCATTTGAACTTTTCAATACAAAGCACATTGTAGAAATTGTGTAAAAGTTTCAAACTTGACAATATTGAAAAATCAAAGAAATCGTGTAAAGCATTTGAACTTTCAATACAAAGCACATTGTAGAAATTGTGTAAAAGTTTCAAACTTGACAATACTGAAAAATCAAAGAAATCGTGTAAAGCATTTGAACTTTTCAATACAAAGCACATTGTAGAAATTGTGTAAAAGTTTCAAACTTGACAATATTGAAAAATCAAGAAATCGTGTAAAGCATTTGAACTTTTCAATACAAAGCACATTGTAGAAATTGTGTAAAAGTTTCAAACTTGACAATACTGAAAAATCAAAGAAATCGTGTAAAGCATTTGAACTTTTCAATACAAAGCACGTTGTAGAAATTGTGTAAAAGTTTCAAACTTGACAATACTGAAAATCAAAGAAATCGTGTAAAGCATTTGAACTTTTCAATACAAAGCACGTTGTAGAAATTGTGTAAAAGTTTCAAACTTGACAATACTGAAAAATCAAAGAAATCGTGTAAAGCATTTGAACTTTTCAATACAAAGCACGTTGTAGAAATTGTGTAAAAGTTTCAAACTTGACAATACTGAAAAATCAAAGAAATCGTGTAAAGCATTTGAACTTTTCAATACAAAGCACGTTGTAGAAATTG
>OZ038475.1:156311207-156370184 GCA_964036315.1 Acanthosepion esculentum | reverse complement strand
AAAGAAATCGTGTAAAGCATTTGAACTTTTCAATACAAAGCACGTTGTAGAAATTGTGTAAAAGTTTCAAACTTGACAATACTGAAAAATCAAAGAAATCGTGTAAAGCATTTGAACTTTTCAATACAAAGCACGTTGTAGAAATTGTGTAAAAGTTTCAAACTTGACAATACTGAAAAATCAAAGAAATCGTGTAAAGCATTTGAACTTTTCAATACAAAGCACATTGTAGAAATTGTGTAAAAGTTTCAAACTTGACAATACTGAAAAATCAAAGAAATCGTGTAAAGCATTTGAACTTTTCAATACAAAGCACATTGTAGAAATTGTGTAAAAGTTTCAAACTTGACAATACTGAAAAATCAAAGAAATCGTGTAAAGCATTTGAACTTTTCAATACAAAGCACATTGTAGAAATTGTGTAAAAGTTTCAAACTTGACAATACTGAAAAATCAAAGAAATCGTGTAAAGCATTTGAACTTTTCAATACAAAGCACATTGTAGAAATTGTGTAAAAGTTTCAAACTTGACAATACTGAAAAATCAAAGAAATCGTGTAAAGCATTTGAACTTTTCAATACAAAGCACATTGTAGAAATTGTGTAAAAGTTTCAAACTTGACAATACTGAAAAATCAAAGAAATCGTGTAAAGCATTTGAACTTTTCAATACAAAGCACATTGTAGAAATTGTGTAAAAGTTTCAAACTTGACAATACTGAAAAATCAAAGAAATCGTGTAAAGCATTTGAACTTTTCAATACAAAGCACATTGTAGAAATTGTGTAAAAGTTTCAAACTTGACAATACTGAAAAATCAAAGAAATCGTGTAAAGCATTTGAACTTTTCAATACAAAGCACATTGTAGAAATTGTGTAAAAGTTTCAAACTTGACAATACTGAAAAATCAAAGAAATCGTGTAAAGCATTTGAACTTTTCAATACAAAGCACATTGTAGAAATTGTGTAAAAGTTTCAAACTTGACAATACTGAAAAATCAAAGAAATCGTGTAAAGCATTTGAACTTTTCAATACAAAGCACATTGTAGAAATTGTGTAAAAGTTTCAAACTTGACAATACTGAAAAATCAAAGAAATCGTGTAAAGCATTTGAACTTTTCAATACAAAGCACATTGTAGAAATTGTGTAAAAGTTTCAAACTTGACAATACTGAAAAATCAAAGAAATCGTGTAAAGCATTTGAACTTTTCAATACAAAGCACGTTGTAGAAATTGTGTAAAAGTTTCAAACTTGACAATACTGAAAAATCAAAGAAATCGTGTAAAGCATTTGAACTTTTCAATACAAAGCACATTGTAGAAATTGTGTAAAAGTTTCAAACTTGACAATACTGAAAAATCAAAGAAATCGTGTAAAGCATTTGAACTTTTCAATACAAAGCACATTGTAGAAATTGTGTAAAAGTTTCAAACTTGACAATACTGAAAAATCAAAGAAATCGTGTAAAGCATTTGAACTTTTCAATACAAAGCACATTGTAGAAATTGTGTAAAAGTTTCAAACTTGACAATACTGAAAAATCAAAGAAATCGTGTAAAGCATTTGAACTTTTCAATACAAAGCACATTGTAGAAATTGTGTAAAAGTTTCAAACTTGACAATACTGAAAAATCAAAGAAATCGTGTAAAGCATTTGAACTTTTCAATACAAAGCACGTTGTAGAAATTGTGTAAAAGTTTCAAACTTGACAATACTGAAAAATCAAAGAAATCGTGTAAAGCATTTGAACTTTTCAATACAAAGCACATTGTAGAAATTGTGTAAAAGTTTCAAACTTGACAATACTGAAAAATCAAAGAAATCGTGTAAAGCATTTGAACTTTTCAATACAAAGCACATTGTAGAAATTGTGTAAAAGTTTCAAACTTGACAATACTGAAAAATCAAAGAAATCGTGTAAAGCATTTGAACTTTTCAATACAAAGCACATTGTAGAAATTGTGTAAAAGTTTCAAACTTGACAATACTGAAAAATCAAAGAAATCGTGTAAAGCATTTGAACTTTTCAATACAAAGCACATTGTAGAAATTGTGTAAAAGTTTCAAACTTGACAATACTGAAAAATCAAAGAAATCGTGTAAAGCATTTGAACTTTTCAATACAAAGCACATTGTAGAAATTGTGTAAAAGTTTCAAACTTGACAATACTGAAAAATCAAAGAAATCGTGTAAAGCATTTGAACTTTTCAATACAAAGCACATTGTAGAAATTGTGTAAAAGTTTCAAACTTGACAATACTGAAAAATCAAAGAAATCGTGTAAAGCATTTGAACTTTTCAATACAAAGCACATTGTAGAAATTGTGTAAAAGTTTCAAACTTGACAATACTGAAAAATCAAAGAAATCGTGTAAAGCATTTGAACTTTTCAATACAAAGCACGTTGTAGAAATTGTGTAAAAGTTTCAAACTTGACAATACTGAAAAATCAAAGAAATCGTGTAAAGCATTTGAACTTTTCAATACAAAGCACATTGTAGGAATTGTGTAAAAGTTTCAAACTTGACAATACTGAAAAATCAAAGAAATCGTGTAAAGCATTTGAACTTTTCAATACAAAGCACATTGTAGAAATTGTGTAAAAGTTTCAAACTTGACAATACTGAAAAATCAAAGAAATCGTGTAAAGCATTTGAACTTTTCAATACAAAGCACATTGTAGAAATTGTGTAAAAGTTTCAAACTTGACAATACTGAAAAATCAAAGAAATCGTGTAAAGCATTTGAACTTTTCAATACAAAGCACGTTGTAGAAATTGTGTAAAAGTTTCAAACTTGACAATACTGAAAAATCAAAGAAATCGTGTAAAGCATTTGAACTTTTCAATACAAAGCACATTGTAGAAATTGTGTAAAAGTTTCAAACTTGACAATACTGAAAAATCAAAGAAATCGTGTAAAGCATTTGAACTTTTCAATACAAAGCACATTGTAGAAATTGTGTAAAAGTTTCAAACTTGACAATACTGAAAAATCAAAGAAATCGTGTAAAGCATTTGAACTTTTCAATACAAAGCACATTGTAGAAATTGTGTAAAAGTTTCAAATTGACAATACTGAAAAATCAAAGAAATCGTGTAAAGCATTTGAACTTTTCAATACAAAGCACATTGTAGAAATTGTGTAAAAGTTTCAAACTTGACAATACTGAAAAATCAAAGAAATCGTGTAAAGCATTTGAACTTTTCAATACAAAGCACATTGTAGAAATTGTGTAAAAGTTTCAAACTTGACAATACTGAAAAATCAAAGAAATCGTGTAAAGCATTTGAACCTTTTCAATACAAAGCACATTGTAGAAATTGTGTAAAAGTTTCAAACTTGACAATACTGAAAAATCAAAGAAATCGTGTAAAGCATTTGAACTTTTCAATACAAAGCACATTGTAGAAATTGTGTAAAAGTTTCAAACTTGACAATACTGAAAAATCAAAGAAATCGTGTAAAGCATTTGAACTTTTCAATACAAAGCACATTGTAGAAATTGTGTAAAAGTTTCAAACTTGACAATACTGAAAAATCAAAGAAATCGTGTAAAGCATTTGAACTTTTCAATACAAAGCACATTGTAGAAATTGTGTAAAAGTTTCAAACTTGACAATACTGAAAAATCAAAGAAATCGTGTAAAGCATTTGAACTTTTCAATACAAAGCACATTGTAGAAATTGTGTAAAAGTTTCAAACTTGACAATACTGAAAAATCAAAGAAATCGTGTAAAGCATTTGAACTTTTCAATACAAAGCACATTGTAGAAATTGTGTAAAAGTTTCAAACTTGACAATACTGAAAAATCAAAGAAATCGTGTAAACCATTTGAACTTTTCAATACAAAGCACATTGTAGAAATTGTGTAAAAGTTTCAAACTTGACAATACTGAAAAATCAAAGAAATCGTGTAAAGCATTTGAACTTTTCAATACAAAGCACATTGTAGAAATTGTGTAAAAGTTTCAAACTTGACAATACTGAAAAATCAAAGAAATCGTGTAAAGCATTTGAACTTTTCAATACAAAGCACATTGTAGAAATTGTGTAAAAGTTTCAAACTTGACAATACTGAAAAATCAAAGAAATCGTGTAAAGCATTTGAACTTTTCAATACAAAGCACGTTGTAGAAATTGTGTAAAAGTTTCAAACTTGACAATACTGAAAAATCAAAGAAATCGTGTAAACCATTTGAACTTTTCAATACAAAGCACATTGTAGAAATTGTGTAAAAGTTTCAAACTTGACAATACTGAAAAATCAAAGAAATCGTGTAAACCATTTGAAATTCACAAGATTTATAGATGCAATGATCGACAATCACGGAACGACCTAAACTTGAGAAAGCATTACATTTGTGATGAGCATCGAGGCATTGTATATAGTTCAAAACCGTTACAAACATCCTAAATGATGTCCTTTCTTGTAAGTCGGCATCATACAAACTATTTGTTTACTAACTTACTAACTGATCATCGTTCCTTTCAGCCTGCATTGGTAGCTTATAAGCAATTACAGACTTCTTGCTTGTCATCATTTATGAGTAATGTCAATCCAGGACATGAACTGTCATGGCCCCTCACAACTTTCAGTCTCTTATAACCGTAAGCAAAGTTTGACTCTCCTTGTCCCCGTTCTGCCCAAAATCATTAGCTTTTCTAACTCTAACTTCTTTCCATACGTCATGTAAGTATTATTTTTCCAAGCCGCTCTTCCTCATAATGCATCCCAGAAATTTCTACTGAATTTAAATATGAGTGTCGTTTTTGTTTCCATTTTCTCTAGAGCTTTCACTTTTCTCACGTTTTCTGTCGAACAACATCTGTACTGCTTTGCGTATCGTCTTCATCTGTCAGGATGAACTCACGGCGATACAGGGCTTACGGTCATATCACGTTGAAACACTGGTTTCTGTACGATCACCGAAGCTAAGCAACGTTGAGCCTGGTTAGTATGTATATGGGGGACAGCATCGGAAAACCACGTGATACGTTTGGTTGTGTAATGGATATTGTGTAGGAATTGTTAATCGGAGAGTCGAGTTCTAATTCCAGTTGGATTCGTTATATTCACTCAAGTGCAAAGTAACTTTCCACCTCCTCTCCCCTCCAGCTATGGGTTAATTAGTAAGACGTGTATCACTAAATCATTATTATCTCCATAAAATAATTTTTTTTCAATCTAAAAATATTTTCTGGCTTAAAATAACCTGTAAAGGGTTGATTAATCGTAGAAAATGAATCAATCAATGAACCATGCTGTACAGGAGGATAGATATGACATAGAATAACATTTCTATGTGTTAATACTTTGTTTAGTTTCGGGAAGACATCTTGGATCTCTGTGTCACTGTTTCCGTCGTCAGTTATTACTAGATCTTCGTAAATGTCGATCGACATTTCCGAGTTCAAAACGTCAGCAGATTTGTACTCAACTTTATTTCCTATTGATCTACAGCGAAATAGATAGATAGATAGATAGATAGATAGATAGATAGATAGATAGATAGATAGATAGATAGAAAGAACATACTGGGATAGATAGATAGATAGATAGATAGATAGATAGATAGATAGATAGATAGATAGATAGATAGATAGATAGATAGATAGATAGAAACAATATGCACAGACTGTTAATTTCTATACCCGCACTGTAGATAACTACAAAAGCTCAGTTTCCGATATTACGCATTCTTTCCCCATAAACATTACAAATTTTAAGAATTCAAACTGTCTATTTCAGTCTGTTCATATCAATCTGAATCTGTTCATATCTATATATTTGTTTATTTAGATAGATAGATAGTGACAGAGAGTATGAGAGAGAGAGAAAGAGGGAATGATTGATCAAGTTGAAATGGTTTGCACATTTTCTTTAAGGTCATCGTTCCTGCGCGTCTTCATCATCATGTTCCAAATTTTCACAATATTTCATACATTATCATTCCAGTCAAGTTCAAAACCTTTTAGATCATTTCTATTTAGTCATTACACAAGTTCACACGTTTGCTTATTGTCTGGAATATCATCTTCCTTGTGTATGTTCAATTATTAAATTGGGAAATGTTTACATATAAAACGGATTCGTCTTTTTAATAGTCTGTCCCAATTTTGACGAGATTTCTCTAACATGATTTTATTTTTTTCCTGATATTTTTGTCAAAATCTGTAATAAATGTTCATCCTTACTTGCATTTCTATATTGAAAGCTGCCGGCTTCCTAACAAGTTATACATTTTCTTAACAGTTTGTCCTGCTAAGTTGTGTCACATCAAAGACCCGAACATTATAACCCTGAAATTATTTGCTATTATTCCCTCTCTCTCTCTCTCTCTCTCTCTCTCTCTCTCAAGTTGTATGTGCATGTGAGTCGAGTTTGTCTTTTTTCTATTCATTCCAGTATCTTTGCTTCCATCTGGAATCTGTGATGAGTTTTTCTTATATAAACCTTTTGAACAAGAATGGATGAATTCCATTGCCATGTGATGCTTTCAAGTTGATAATTTTCCTTAGACTCCTTCCCCAAAATAAAATACATTTATTTCTATATGATGATGTCTACCTTCTCCGCTATACAGTTCTCTCTTTACATTTGGTCGGCAACATCGTCTTTCCTCCCTACGCGCCCGTAATTACTTCAGAAGAGTTTCGTCGCAGTCGCGTGTGGGTTGTCGCATTCACGCGTTCCTTCAGTTAGATATCTATAGAATTTACATCCATTATTGCAAGACATCTTATTTTCGTCTGTATTAACTCTATGCCAGTAGCCTACTTTCTGTAGCCTACTTTCTTACGATTTACTTTCTCGATTTTGATGACTCATTTTTTTACTTTTTATATTTTCCAACTTGTTTTCTAGCCGATTAGTTTGCATTTCTGCTCAGATTTTTAACATTTCCCTTT
Organism: Acanthosepion esculentum; assembly: GCA_964036315.1. NCBI lineage: Eukaryota > Metazoa > Mollusca > Cephalopoda > Sepiida > Sepiidae > Acanthosepion > Acanthosepion esculentum. The sequence continues at coordinate 156,363,264 of OZ038475.1, read as the reverse complement.
CTTTTTGTTTTCATCTTTTTTTTATCATTTCACGCCATACAAGTAGATAAAGCCACTAAGACGCAAGTGGTGACTAAGTCTTAAAGAATATGATTAAAAAAAAACATTATTAAAAAGAGAGAACAATAAAAGAAATGGATTTAAGAAGGGAGGCAGATGACGATGACGATTGACATTGCATTTCAATTTCTTAAGATTAAATTTGACTTGGAAGCAAGAACCCGGAAGAACGAGAATTGCGAGAGAAGAAACTGTTGGCATAGAACTGATGGTTACTTATAGGATTTTCAGCTGTAAAATTATGAGACCTAACTGACAATCTAGTACTGCGCTTAAGTTCGTAAAGTCGAGGTAGGTAAGAGAAAAACTCTTCAGAAGAATTATCATTAAAATATTTATAGAAAATGCACAAGGAAGCTACGTTGCAACGTGGGGGGACTGAAGCTGAGATGCCAGGTCTGGGCCGAAAACAATGCAGATTCTTTTAAAAATTTTATCAAGAATCTCTAGACACATAGCAGAAGCATCAGACCAATAATATTCGACACTCGGACGAATAGTGAACATCTACATGTGCAAGATCAATTCTGACAAGAAAATTGTCTAGCACAACACAGTGAATCAACTTTCCTAGCAGCAAACCTATACAATATAATCGCTCTACATTATGTCATTGGAAAAGGTGATATCAAACACGAAAAGGCACAGTGATTCACTGTCCTGGATGTTAGCATCAGCCATGATGATGTAAGGCAATAAAGGTTCTCTCAAACGATTACAATGGGGCAGTTTCGTTTTGAAAAGATTAACATTAGATTAACATTCAGCCATTACTTGCCCCAGTTAACAACAAGTAGAATTCATTTTTCAGATCAGCTGCCAATTTAACCACATCGGATCTATCAGACTTACCACTAATGCAGGAATTTATAGTTGTGTCACCAGCACACATGCAAGAACGAGAACTGATGACATCGGGAAGGTGGTTGATGAAAATTAGAAACAAAGTAGGTCCAAGGATACAGCCTCGAAAGACTCAGGCATTAATGTAAAAAGATCTAGAAGAATGGCCGTTCAAGACAACCTTCATTTCGCGATTTGAAAAGAAATATTGAATTAAATCATAAATTCCTTCAGAAATACCATAACCTTTCAACTTGTGAAGACCAGAACCTATCGAATAATTTTGAGATACCCAAGGCAACATCCCGAGCTTCATCCCTTTTATCTAAAGTTTGAAAAACGCTTTCAGCAGTAACGGTTAAAACATCGGCTCTTGACCTAGAGAAATCCAGATTGTTTGTCAGAAAGAGGATTCTGCGAAGTGAGATGCTTAGCCAATTTGGAGTTGATTAGATCCTCGAGTACTTTGCCAAAAAAGGCGTAGGTACTTTATTGTGCAATATTTGTAGTCCTTAGCAAATTGTGTCTTATTATTTGACGCACTTGATGTGGTCTTCTGCTGCTGTAGCCTATCTGCTTCAAGATTTAACTTGTTGAGCATTCAGAGATGTTCTTTTGTATACTTCTGTTGTAAAGGGTTTTTATTTGAGTTACTGTCACCTATCTTCTTGAATCACTCTGGTCATTCTTCATCGACCTCTTTCACCAACAAGAGATTTTCTCACACAGAACTACCGCGCTTACTGGAATGTTGTCTCTTTTTTTCTGGCAATCCTGTGTAGCTCCTAGAGAATGGTTGTATACGATAATCTTAGATCATCAGTTTGAGAAATATTCAGGCTCCCTAGTGACCATTCCACATTCAAAAGTTACTTTAAATTAGCTTCCTTTCTCATACGAATGCATGAAATAAAATTAAGCAGAGGTTAGTGAGTGTAGAATAGGTTTGTTCATTTTTATGTTTCAATTCATTCTTGGTTTGTAAAACAGTAAGCTGATGAAATGTGTCCCCTTAAAGGTTAACAAAAGAATACATTTAACAAAAAAAGTTAATCGTCACAAACTTTCTTGCCGGTTACCAAAGGAATATCTATTCAAATCTCTGATCTTCAATTTTATTGCCTCTTACTGTTTCCCATTATAACCAATGTTGTTAGTAAGTAGCCCCGAAACCCTATGAGATGCAGACATTCGATAGATACGGGTGACACTCACGTAGAAAATACTGACAACCTGGAACCCTTTCATGAATCAATAATTTGTAAGAGAAACCGAATATGAACGACAGAATATTGAATTCCATATGGATGTTATTAATTTCATGATACACGCGTCTTAGCTGTTATAGCTGTAACTACTACTACTACTACTTCTGCTACTACTACTACTACTACTTATTATTATTATTGTTATTATCATCATCATCATTATTAATATTATTATTATTAGATCTGCAAACACAGCAAACTTTGCTGGAGATAGAAGTAAAGACTGACGACACATTTTCATGATCCGAGAACTCATTTCGAATGCGCTCTTTCAGACTGCTCATATAGGCTGAAAAGTTTCCGAATTATTATTATTATTATCATTATTATTTCCCTTGATTCCTGTCGTATAGACATTTCCTTCCGGGTCCCAACGAGAGATCTAAGTTCAGAAATGACATCATGGCATTTCCTATCGACCCTTTTCAGCCAGTCAGCTTAGGCGATCCTGTATGGAAAGATACAGGAACGCCTAAGCCGACATCGCCGACATTTTCGATTTTCTTTTCCCGCAGTCTGTTGCCATTTCCTTCAGACGCCATCCAAGGCTATAGAACCCAGTCCTGCTATTTACCCATAGCTGGAAGTAGAAACAGAGGATTCAGACAATATGCAAATAAGTGAATTCGACTTGATACCATGTGCACGTAGGTGAATGTAATGGATTCGAGTGGACACCATGTGCACGTAGGTGAATGTAATGGAGTCAACTGGACACCATGTGCACGTAAGTGAATGTAATGGATTCGACTGGATACCATGTTCACGTAAGTGAATGTAATGGATTCGACTGGATACCATGTGCACGTAAATGAATGTAATGGATTCGACTGGATACCATATGCACGTAAGACAATGTAATGGATTCGAGTGGATACCATATGCACATAAGTGTGCACGTAAGTGAATGTAATGGATTCGAGTGGATACCATGTGCACGTAAGTAAATGTAATGGTTTCGAGTGGACACCATGTGCACGTAAGTGAATGTAATGGATTCGACTGGACACCATGTGCACGTAAGTGAATGTAATGGATTCGACTGGATACCATGTGCACGTAAGTAAATGTAATGGATTCGAGTGGACACCATGTACACGTAAGTGAATGTAATGGATTCGACTGGACACCATGTGCACATAAGTGAAGGTAATGGATTCTACTGAACACCATGTGCACGTAAGTGAATGTAATGGATTCGACTGGACACAATGTGCACGTAAGTGAATGTAATGGATTCGACTGGATACCATATGCACATAAGTGTGCATGTAAGTGAATGTAATGGATTCGACTGGACACAATGTGCACGTAAGTGAATGTAATGGATTCGACTGGATACCATATGCACATAAGTGTGCATGTAAGTGAATGTAATGGATTCGACTGGACACAATGTGCACGTAAGTGAATGTAATGGATTCGACTGGATACCATATGCACGTAAGTGAATGTAATGGATTCGACTGGACACCATGTGCATGTAAGTGAATGTAACGGATTCCACTGGATACCATGTGCACGTAAGTGATTGTAATGGATTCGACTGGATACCATATGCACATTAGTGAATAATGGATTCGACTGGATACTATGTGCACGTAGGTAAATGTAATGGATTGGACTGGACACCATGTGCACGTAATTCAATGTAATGGATTCGACTGGATACCGTTATGCACATAAATGAATGTAATGGATTCGACTGGATACCGTTATGCACTTAAATGAATGTAATGGATTCGACTGAACACCATGTGCACCTAGGTGAATGTAATGGATTCGAATGGATATAATATGCACCTAGGTGAATGTAATGGATTCGAATGGATATAATATGCACATAGGTGAATGTAATGGATTTGAATGGACTCCATGTGCACGTAAGTGAATGTAATAGATTCGACTGGAAGCCATGTGCACGTAAGTGAATGTAATGGATTCGACTGGATATCATATGCACATAGGAGAATGTAATGGATTCGACTGGACTCAATGTGCACGTAAGTGAATGTAATGGATTCGAGTGGACACCATGTGCACGTAAGTGAATGTAATGGATTCGACTGGATACCGTATGCACATAAGTGAATGTAATGGATTCGACTGGACACATTGTGCACGTAAGTGAATGTAATGGATTCGACTGGATACCATATGCACATAAGTGAATAATGGATTCGACTGGATACTATATGCACGTAAGTGAATGTAATGGATTCGACTGGACACCATGTGCACGTAAGTGAATGTAATGGATTCGACTGGATGCCATGTGCACGTAAGTGAATTTAATGGATTCGACTGGATACCATATGCACGTAAGTAAATGTAATGGATTCGACTGGATACCATATGCACATAAGTGAAAGTAATGGATTTGAAGGACACCGTGTGCACCTAAATGAATGTAATGGATTCGACTGGACACCATGTGGACGTAAGTGAATGTAATGTATATGACTGGACACCATGTGCACGTAAGTGAATGTAATGGATTCGACTGGATACAATGTGCACGTAAGTGTGCACGTAAGTGAATGTAATGGATTCGACTCGAATTCGAACTCGGCTCTCCGATTCCTCAATCTGAGCCGCTATAACATTATATAAGTTTCAATATTAACGGATAATTACGCCTTTACAAAAAGAATGCACAGAATTTTAAGCGAATTTAAACAAAAAACCTTTCTTAATCTTGCTGACTTATTTAAAGAGAAACTTTTTGTTATTTTGCAAGTAATACAAACATGTTAAATCTACCTGAGCAATGTATCAAATCCCACTTGTTGTATAATTAAAATATAGTTTTTACCTAAAAATCAAAGAATACGATTTTAACTACTTCTTTGCTCGTACAAAAATGTCAAGTGAAGAGTCGCTGACGTTGAATTCAGAGATCAGGACAGAAAATAACTTAATTCCTATTTTCTTCATTCATTTCTTTTTTTTTCATCTCAGTTGCTACTTGTTGGCCGCGGGACATATGAGCAACCTCTCTGTATTTTACGAATCACTTCAACTCAAACGTATAAGTTTTCTCGAATATTGGCCTGTTCAACTGATCCAAAGAAATATCTACTTGAGTATAACTTTCTTATAGACTATTCCATTCTGAATACATTTATGAAATGTTCACTCGGTGTAAATATATATTATGTCAGCTTTTATTATTCAAGTCGGTGTCTTCATAATAAAGTCAGAATTAACCAATCGATGTTTGTAAACTTTGCGGGACATTTATATGTACTAAATATAAAGTTATATTTATATGGAAATACTTATATGTGAAATATGTCAGGTGAATTTCAATTTCTCATATCAATTCTTTTAGGGTTTTTTTAAATATTAATACTAATTTGATTGGTTGTTAGGATTTTTTATGCAAATAAAGGAAATGGTATATAATTTTCTTTTCTTTATAATTAATTCCAAAAATAAATTAGACCTCGGAAAATATATTTGATAAACACATTACATCGACCTGAATATTTGTTGTTTTTATTTTTTTTATTTTATATGTTGATATGCGTTCCTTGACATCTGAAACCATTTGTCATGTGAAACCATTTGTATTTTTCTATCACTGATTTTGTTAAGCTTTCTATTATTTCGAATGTCCCGTCACTTGCAGCAGCCTCTATCGCTTCCAGGAGATCCTTTCTTGAATATTGTTTTCACTTTTCATATGCATCTCTTTCCTAATGGGCCACAAGTTCTCTGTTGCATTCATATATGGAGAAGCAGGGACAAGAATTCCATTAATTCGATGTCTTTGAAACTTTTTCTCTTTTTGTCAAGGTGGGCAAGATTGGGTTTCTAACTGTGAAATTGCGCGTCATATGTCTTTCAGGAATTCTTTCATTGTCTTCAAATGAATTTCTTCAATATCTTCGATGAATTCCTTCAATGTCTTCGATGAATTCTTTCATTGTCTTCAAATGAATTCCTTCAATGTCTTCGATGAATAAACTCATTGCGTCTACGCTGTGACCCAGATCATTCAAAAGAATCAATCCCAGAAAATTCCAATAATTCACTCCGTTTAACCAACTTGTACTTTCTTTCTCGCGTTTCTTTGTGATGTTTGCTTAAAGGTTGATATTGTCTTGCTTTCATGTTTGTAATAAATGTTTTTAATATTCGTCATCTTTTCTCTCTTTGCATTCGTAATGCCATTTTCTTCAAATATCCCCTTGCTGGTTAATCATTTTTATTTTTTTGCTTATTATCCTTTTAATTCTTCTCAAACCGCTGTCTATAACAAACTGAAAGCCAGCTTTTCTTGCTATTTTTCTCATCAAACCAATGCTTTAAAAATATTTACAAATTTACTGCCTATAATTCTAGACCCAAACTTTATTACCTTTGTTTTCGTGTTTGATAACAGATTCCGTGAAGTAAAAAAACCTTTAGTTCAGACCTCACTTTCACCCAATCAAGTAAAATTTACTGTTGAAAACCACCTTCCAGTTATTTCTTAAGTTGATTTACGCGTTTTCGGGGTGTTTACTTAAAGGTCGTAATTTGTTTATTTTCATGTCTCAAGCAACTAAAAGGTTTGTTCTTAATATTCTGAATTTTTCTCGTTTTACATTCGCAACATCAGATTCTTCTCATATTTCCTTGCTACTCATTCCAATTTTTTTCTTAACACCATTTTATTTTATCTCAAATCTCTTTTAGTGACATTCTTAAACCGAGTTTCTTTTCTTCTTCTCTTATTGCAAATGTCTTCTTAATTGTGATATTTATTCAACTTTATCGCAATTTACAACCTTATTTTCCTGTCACTCAATATCTTATATCATTTCTCTAGTGACGCAATAACTTCCCTACGATCCAATGAAATTTGTATATACATGGTATTAAAAATAGATATAAAAACAATTCTATTATATACATTTACTTCCAATATGATAATTAACTTAGTGAGTTGTATAATCACACTCCATCAAATGCAGGAAACTTCTTTCTAATAAGAACAAATGTAATACGCGTAAATTCGCCTTCTCTGAGAAGTTCGTTAATAGTAATTCGATTGCAAAAACATTGCATTGCATAATGCCAATATATCTGCCATAATGCCAATATATTAAAGACTTCAAAAACATACCTCGACAATGTTCCGTCTCATTAAATTCAAACCTAATTTAAAGATGACTTAATTCTTAATTGAATAAACGTTAGTTTTCACTCTCTTTATCTTTAGCAACTAATGATTGAGTAACTAAAAATCTCCGTTAGATTTATTAAGTAGAAATAAATGACATTTTTACTTATTTTATTTTCGATATTAATTTTATCAAGTAACCTTCTCTGTAAAATTCACAATTTTTGCGTTAAATGGCAATTTTAAGATTCTTAAAATAAAAATGCTTCAGCCGAAAACGCAGATTATTTTTTTGAAGTATTCAATGTCAGAATCAATAAGCATAAATGCGCCAATTTTGAGAATTTAGAAATCTGTCACAACGCAATCAAAAGCGAGATCCTTTGAATGAAATTAGCTCAATGAATAAACTCCTCATTCCATATAATGGCAAGGCATTGTAACTTTTAAATACTTTGAGATCAAATTATTCTTTACATTTTGAATTTTAACCAGAAATTCTGTTAACGATTTAATTAGAAATCCAAACAAGAGGACAAGAAAATAATTAGTTATCTGTAGGATTTTCGCTTCTTTATTCTTTTGTATTTGCTTTCGAAAGATATGAACGTTGGTGCCTTAATTAAGCTGATTCTTTAGCCGCGATAAGTTCGCCTATCGATGAGTGAAAATATCGACATTTTTCAAGGATTGGTTTCTGCTCATTCAAGTGGAATCATTTTGTAGCGGGTCAGACGTCTGACCTTAACATGAAATCCGTGAGAAGCTGGTAGTCATAGACTTATCAAGATTATTATCTTACGAAAATGGAAAAGTGAAATTCATTAAGCCTACTAAATCATCTGAAATATGTCAAGATGAGTGTTCTACCGAATGAGTACCATCCCATCACATGGCATCCCCCTTCTGTAATTAAAATCAGACACATTTCAATTCTCGCAACTGATTTATGATTGCATCATTAACCGGTGCAAGCAAGCGAAGCAGGAACTTTTTAAATATTTCTAAACAAAGACTGATTTAATTTTAGTATGTCATGGCTAAGAAGGATTTTATCATACCTCCCTTTTGTAAGGTTATTCTTATAACATACATTCGTACTTGGCGTAACATAATTCATGTAAATATTCTTTATACGTAATTGCTCGGCTATTGCCGTAACGCTTGTGCATTTACTATGACGACTGACTCCAATACGACTACTATTGTCGACCTCATACCATAGAACTCGTTATAGTATTGTGCGAGTTCATAGATTCAGCTGGGTGTACTCTGTACTCCACAACATCCTCCATTTTGAGATTAATACTTTATTAAATAAATATATTTTTTATTTGGTATCTCCTTGTCCTCTTTCTGGAGAGTTCCCCAACGTACTTTGTAGCGTTTCCGTCTCAGATTAACATCTAGTTCTTCTGTGCGCTTTCTTTTCCTTGAACTTATCCTTGTTGGTTCCACCATTTATTTTGGTACTGGCACATCAAAAATGCCCTACAGCATTTTAATCGGTTCATCGGTTTTTTCATCCGTTAATCTTTTCTTCAGCTGATTTTGGTACGTTTTTTTCTTTCACCATGTACACCAATTTTCTGATTCTAGTTGCTATCATGCCGTCTTCCCATATTTCCTTTTCATCTTTGTATGCTCTAAAGAATAGTTTATCATCCACCTTGGAAGTATTGGTGTCGCTTTTTTTTATTAAGCGTTCGTGATTTTCGAGTTGGCAATAACTTGTCAAACACCAATTTTATCCTTCTGGCAAACATTAATACCGCCAGAGCTATCCCTGATGTTGTGTTGGGGTTAGGTGTTAACCGGTATAGTCTCAAAAATTTTCAAGTACCTCCTCATTTAATTTATCCAGACTTGGCTTTTTCAACGCTTTCCTGAACGTTCTCACAAACTGTTGCTCATGTCCTGTAGACTTTGGTTGATATGGTGGGGTCTTAATACGTTCTCTAATAAAAAGTCTTGAAATTCTTTTTCATTGAATTTTATTCCATTATTACGATACTATGGTATCTGGTATGCCATATGACGCAAATATTTCAGGCAAGAAATTCACTGTCACTAAGGATGTAGGATTTTACATTTGTAAATTTCCGGTCATTTTTATAAAACTATCAGCTACCACTAGATAATAAGCTCCATCGATAGTTTCTATCTTTTATCTTTGTGACAGGTAGTTTTGTTGCTAGAAAACAACCTCAACATGCTTTTACTGTTTTGTTTTTTCTCAATATCTTGATCCATTCCGATCCAATATGCAAAATTTCTCAAGAGAGATTTCATTCTTGAAATTCCAGGATGTCCGGAATGAAAATCATTTAATATACGTTTTTGTAACACATTCGTTATTACAATTCTTTGTCCGTACATTACAACACCATCACATATCGAGTATGCGTTCAATTCTTGATTCTGTTCTTTCGTAGTTTCTTTTAATTGCTTCTTTATTTTAGCAATAAACACGTTCTTTTCTGCCATTTCTTTAATTTCATCCAGTGTAACTGGTAATACTCGTACTACGTTGTACAGAATGTTTTTAATTTCCATCTCGATTAACCTAGATAATCCATCGTAAAATTATAATTTAACAGGATTATACCCCAGTGCTGTAATCTGTTAGCCGTATGGGTAGATATGCCTTTCTTTGAACAATATATCACTAATGAAGGTTGATCGTTTATTTGCAACGTGAAAATTCTTCCATCAATAAATTTATGGAATTTTTCATAGTGAATATGATTGCTAGAACTTCTTTTTCTATTTGGCTGTAATTCCTCTCTACCGGTAGAAGCGAACGTGAAGCATGTGAAAAAGCTTTCATTTTCACACCATCTTATTTGTGTAAAATCACCACTCCAGTATCGTAATCACTAGCATCTGACGCTACTACAATTTATGCTTTTGGATCGTAGTGCGCTAACGATAACTCAGACGTAAGACATGTTTTATCTCATCAGATGCTTTTTGAAATTCATGATACCAATTTCACTTAACTCCTTTTTTCAGTAGATTGTTAAATTATGAATATTATGTGCATAAATTCGATAATAATTAGCCCGTCCTAAAACAAAGTTTGTGACGTACTTACGTTTGTTGGCGTAGGTATATTTCTAATTGTATGTACCAACGATGGATCTGGTTTCCTACCATTTTTATCAATAATTAAACGCAGGTATTTCATTTTTTGCAAAAAACAATTCCTGTTTTTTCTTCACTGAGCTTGAATCCGTTTTCTCTTAGTTTTTTTACATAATTGTTTTGACATGCCCAACATGTTCTTTCTTCGACACATTCTTGATCAAAATATCGTTCAGATACGCTATTGCGAAATCACAATCTGCCAATCCATGTCGTGTTGAAAAATTGCTGGTGCCACCATTATACGAAAAAGAAGTCGATTAAACTTACATAAACCTATGTGCGTATTTATGGTCGTTAATTCAGAACATTGATTTTCAATCTGAATTTGTAAATATACTTCAGAGAGATCCAAGTTTGAAAATATTTTTTCCGTCGTTCAACATTCTCGGAAACTTGGTAATGGGTTTGTTTCGAGACAATTATTTAATCCGGTCGAAAAATCCGAGCAAACACGATTTTTGTCATTTTTTTTTCTTTACGTTCACCGACGGTGCAGCCAATTTCAATGATTTATTTTTTGCTACATATCAATTCTTTCAGGTCTGTCCAACTTTTCATTTCCTTCTTCCAATGTTGCGAATGGTACGATCCATTTCGGTTTCAATACTGACATCGAACGTTTTTTACTTAAAAAATTCGCCTTGAAATTTGAACACCGGCCTCGTATATTGGATAGAACCACAGGAAAAACTTTTTTTTAATTCTTCCTTCAGATTTTCGCCCTGACTTTTTAAATTGGTTGCTTGTCCACTTACGTTTTTACAATAAGCGTTTATCGGCAAATCCCACAGTACGAATAGTTCCATCCGGTCCGTAGCGAATAGATCCGTCTCATTTCTTAGAAAATAAGCATTTGTTTTTACCTGATTATTTTTAAAATAAACATCACACGTTAATTCTCTCTGCAAAAATAATTTCTCACCAGAAATTGAAGTTGCGACTTTGTAAGTACTTTTTAATAAAGGCTTTCCAATTTCTTTCTATGTAGTTTCAATTACTATAGAAATATCACTACCGCTATCTGTAACATTTTTACTCCCACATTCTTGATTTGCACGTTAACAAATTTTCTTTTGTTTCGTGTGCCTATTTTTGCCGTCACAATATTGCGTATTAATTAATATTAATATCTTATTAATGGTTTAGTTCTGCAGTGTCATTTGATATGTACCTTGTTACCATAATTGTAGTATTCTGCATTTCTCCATGGACAGTCTTTTCCAAGATGTAATTTCCTACATCTAAAACAAGGTTTTATATTCCTTTTTGTGCATTTTCCTCAGCTTTTAGCAATGCACATTCTGTATTCTGAAGTTTTTCAGAATCATGCTTCAGATGTATCGTTGTTTAGCAATCGTCCACTATTTCCTCTAATGTTACTTTATTATCATGTTCAATCTTTGTTAAAATTTTCGGCCGTACTTCAGCATCTTTTCCCGCCGTTAGACTTTGCACGAAAGTGAATCCCTTGAACATATCCCGAGTCATTTCCTTTAGTTTAATTTGTTCACGTTCTCTGTTGACGGTACACGCATACGTGATAAAATCTTCATCCTCTTTTTTGGTTAAATCCATGAACCCCCAACGAGTATGGAACCGAGAGTACTTGTCAGTAAACATTTTCGTCAGAATGTTTGTCTTCAAACACTTTTTAACCTGGCTTTCTCAGTAAAATATAATTTCAGTACTTTTTGTATTCTATTGGGGCCATTTTTCTTAACAACAACCTGTTTCATCATCTTCCCAGTCACTGCATACCTGATTAAATATTTCTTCATATATGCAAAAATATGCAGCTAAAGTCAATCTGTCATCAGGATTGTATACAAATTCTGATACGGTATTTTGCACTGCGTCTGGCGTAAGAGGCGTTTCTTCAAAACCACTTCCAACAAGTCTTCTTGCTGTTTTTGCAATTTTAGCAAGTGCTGTGTATTTTGCGGTTGTGTGCTACTTGTCCTGTTCAACTATTGAAGCCAAAATGTTCTCCATATCTGCAAGAAAAAATTTCTTAAACCAAAGTTGTTGAAATTCTTGTAACACCTGTTTCATACAAATGAGTTTCAAAAATCTAGTCGCCCTTTAATATAACTCGAGTTATAAAAGAGGTGCTTGTTATACCGCGTTTGAATTCAAGTTACTCATCGCCAACTATTATAACTTCCTTTTATAAGGTTATTGATATAACACACACTTGTACTTGGTATAAAGAAATTCGTTTATTGCCGTAACGCCTGCATAGTTGCAATGAAGACATAAAGTGAACTCCAAGAATGGGGAAGGATCCACTGCCCAACCAAAGGGCCTCGGAAGCGTGATCCCCTTCCGCGCACCTAACCGCAAGCCGGAAGACTTGCTTCCTTTAATCTTGGCCCCCGTCAACTTTTCGTACTGCCTCAATATCGCTGCGGCACAATAAAAAAATGTGTACGTCATTGGCGTACGCAGAAACCCTGGCTCGAGTGCCTCCAGAGCAGCGATTTTATGTAGGGCCACACTGCACGCTCTTTCCCTTAGCCGGCAAATGAGGAGCTCCAACGCCAAAGCGTAAAGTAGGGGTAACAGCGGACAACCCTATCGGACCAACCGTGACAGCGCAAAAGTGCGCGACCGCTTTTCGTGCAATTGTACCACAGCACTGGTAAAAGTTAACTTCGGGGCTCTGTATAGCGAGGGGTGGATCAAAATTTTAGAATTTTTGAAGCTCCGGAGACTCCACCTGGATCGCGTAGAGCTTTGGAAATGAGTCATTGGCTACCACGATGAAGTCCCACTATTCTTAGTAAAATCCCAGTATTCGTTATAACTCCAAGAGCAGTTCTTAGCATCGCCAATCGATTTGCCATCGACAGATGTTAACTTAAACAGGGGCGTCAAGCTAGTGGTTTTACACCCTCTTCTAATGCCAACAAGATGTCACACATTGCGTTGGATCTCCTTGCCAGCACTTTCACTATAATGTTCAGGCTGGCAGAATGGTCAGAAGTTCATATTCTGAAATGTATTCCTGGTACTTTTCACGTACCCCTACGTAATATTCAGTCCTCTTTTTGAGGCGTGTCTGATGCGCAGACTAAGGTATGTGGACTTGCTAGCTGATCCAGCTCCTGAGACACATTGGCCATCTTGGCCGGGGCCAAACACAAGAACAAAAAGCATGCAAGTCAATCACGTGTACTAAAGAAACTAAACGATACAAAAAATAGGCAAAATAAAGCAAAATCAAAACGTAAAAATAAAACTTTCAAATAAAGTTTGGCTTAAGGAAGAAAGTCAACAAAAAACACAAATATAACATAAGATGCAAATTAAAAAACAAATGCAAAAAAATAATTAAATTAAAGATTAACAAACGGGTTTACAGAAAAGAAAAAAAGAAAATTCAAAAAATTAGCAAAAGAAAACAAGAATAAGAAACACCTATACTGAAAATGCATACACACTTTCACTACAATAGTTCACGCCTGTCCGAGCCAAAGTCAATCATGGACAGGCTGGACTGGGCTCATAGTTGGTACGAAGACTGACTCCAGTACGACTTTTGGTATTTACCCAATCCTCCCCACAAGGCGAGATGTGGCAACAGGTCGGTATTTATGGGGGGGGGTGATTCCGAGCACGTAGACTCGGGTAAAAATTCCCCGTAGACACGCGGTCGGGTTTGTCTACCTCCCCAGATGAAACTCTACCCATCGGCATAGCCTCATCTGGGTTCCTCTCTGCTCGAAGGAAGAGAGTTCGACAAGCCTGTCTCTCGAGCCTGGCAGCAAACTTCCTGACTCCACTACGACTACTGGTAGTTACCGGTCGCCCCACTACGGGCTAGATGCAACACAAGGTCAAGTTTACTGTGGGGAACCCTAGCATTTCCACCCGGACCACTGGTCAAAATTTGCCCAGCCCCCACCAAAGCGTGCTCGGGTACAGTATTGGTCTGTTTTTCTCAACAGATTCTCTATCCGAAGACAAAGCTCCACCCGAGTCACCCTACACCCGAAAACAGAGATCTTGTCAGTAAGAAAACAGACAGAGAACTGCCTGACTATAAATTGTCTGTTTTCTCAGCCGAGTCGCTATCCGAAGGCAGAACACCGACTGAATCGTCCTCTACCCGAAGACAGAGGTTTTGTCTTCTCGCTAGCCTGGGAGCCACCTGCCTGGCTCCGATGCGACTACTCTCGACCTCAAAATATGAAACTCTTTATAGCAATGGACGATTTCATAGAGTCACTAGGGTGTACTCTTTACTCCACAACAGATTGGAAGCCGAATCCTCTTGCTTTATCTGAATTTAAATCTATCTTTCACAGACACATAAGAGTCTGAATCATATTAAGAAATAAGTCTTCCATGAAGTTGTAGTTCATCGCCAACATACAGAAAACATTCGGAATTCATTAATTGTTATTGTCGAGTGAAATTTATAGAAATCTTTCTAGAAGCAGTTTTTCAGGATATTACACTTCACAAGTCCACTGTTATCGCTCTTTTTACTATTGATAGGGGAATTCCTTGAAAACCTTTTCTTAAGGTAGTTTGGAAAGTTAACATCTTAACTATATAGTTATTTTTCCTTATAGTTATAATAGCTACCCTTTTTAGTTGCTGTTGCTGTTGAAATCTTCAAGGGACATGTTTTTTTTAATTATTTATATTAAGCCCTTTTTGATTTTTAACACCAATTTAGTTAAGGATTTTCTTCTTTTAGACTTAAAGGATTCATTTGCTTGGATGAATTTTTAATTATTGATCTGAGAAAATGTTTTTTTATCTAGCTTAGACATTTCTGAACGACTTGGATGTCATGCAAGACATCAATGTAGGAATCTAGACCTTAAGTACACGAGTCGAAATTTCAAACTAATCCACAAATCTTTCTAGTTTGCATAATAACTATCTGTTATTCAGATAATGAAAGCCAGATACTAGAAATTAATTGTACGAATAATGAGGTTGATATAGAACCAATCGACCTGTGAACAGTTGATACACTTTGATATGTGACATATACGAGACACTTTAAGAAGTTAATCTGTGATAAGTTTAAGGTCGATTGTTGAAACGATAATAATGCATTTAATGCTAAGCCGATCTTCGTATAAATGTCTCTTCATAGTATTATGCTCTCAACATAACGTTTTAACAAAATATGTTTCATCATTTCATGCGATAAATTTTCGTGACATTCATTTATATAAAGGAATAAAGATCGGTGTGTATATCTCGGTGCCAATTTCAGCACGTTAAACCTGCATTATGTAAGCTACTAACTGAAGGTTCGTCTCCATCTAAACATACAACCGGGATCCTCTTTCAGGCTTTGGAGAAATCACCTTGCTTCCTATTGTGATACTTTCCAAAAAGTATTAAGAAACGGAAACAGTTCGTTAGAAACAAAAGTGATGAACTGATATCAGTTCTCCTTTATAATAGTGAATGCTTGACAATCTCCTCACAAATGAAGAAGGGGTTTGAAGCAACAGAAATGTGGTTCTACAGAAGGATGCTGAGAATACCATGGACCGAACATGTGAGCAACGACGAAGTTTTCGTGAAAAGGGAAACAAAAAGGAAACTTATACTTAACATCAGTGACAGTTGAAATTTCTAGGACACATAATGAGGAAAGAGGGCTTGGAAAAATTGATACTCACAGGAAAGACAGAGGCAAAAGGGGCGGAGAAAAACATCGCATGACTTACGAGCTTATGTAAATGAATGGCGGAGCAGGGAGAGGTAACAAAATAAATTATTAAGTGCTATAAATGACGGAACGTTGTGGAGGTCCATGATCGCCTACGCCCTGAAAATACACAGTACATAGAAGAAGGTGACAATCTAGTAGAGCACTTAAATTCGCTAACGAGGAAAGCTCATCAGAACAATTACTGTGAAAATATTTATAGGAGAAGCACAGGTAAGCTAGTGGGTAAGTCACTGAAGCCGAGATGCCAGATTAGGACCGTTAACATTACAGATTCTTCTTTGTATTTTGTCAAGAATCTCTAGACACATAACAGAGGCACCAGACCAGATGTAACAGCAATATTCGATACACGAACGAACAATGGACTTACAAATGTACATGACGGATTCTGTCGAGAAAAAAAACCGTCTAGCACGACATTGTGAACCGATTTTCCTAGCAACAGACTTAGTAATTAATTTATTATAATAGTACCAGTTCATGTCAGTGGAAAACGTGAACCCGAGAAGAAAGTTCTGTGCTAGAGGTTAACATGGAAGGCAAAGCAAATCTTTAAGATGACTAATACAGAACAGTTTCGTTATTGACGCGTTAAAACTAAGATGACTCTTTGTTCCAGGTCAAAACAGTTTAAAGGTCATTTGGTAGATCACCTACCTGTTTGGTTTTATAGAACCTATGAGATTTGACTATTAAGGTAGAAATAAATACGTTGTGTTGCAGATACCAAGTTGGGAAATGATAATCGTGAGGAAAGTCGTTGATGAAAATAAAGAACAGGGTGTGTCCCAGAATAACACATTGGCGGGCAAACATTTCTGTAAAAGATCTAGACAACTGGCTATGTTATTCTTGTTAAGATCTTTTTTCTTCTTAGATTGTTCATTACAAACGTCATGCATTAACTTTTATATCATATTGAATGGCCATCAATTTCGATACACGCCCGTTTCTAGACGCTATATCATCCATTGTCTTTGTAGAATAAAACATTTCATGAAGCTTCCAGTAATTCTGGTTAAAATATTATAACATTATTTTCAAACAATAACAATATTTTCCTTCAGTCTTCTATGCTGGAAGTTTTCTGTTTGAATTCAAGAAAAACGATACCATATACTAAGCAGATGCGAAACACACATGGCTTTTGTTAAAAGAAAGTCATTCGCGGATGCTATATCTATGTTACGATTTAAGTTCGCTTTTCTCAGTCCAATCAATGAACCGAGATCTCATCCAGAGTCGCCAATCGTTCGATTAAAAAAGAATAGATCTCCTTACGAGAAATTATCATTCTGACGCAGTTTTTTATATCTGCAATGGGCGTCGTGATTTACCAGTCGCCCATTAATAAATCATATACTTGTGCAATATCCATCTGATGCAGTTTACCCAATGAGCATCGTCTGTCTTTCTGAATTACTTTGAAGTTGGCTGTCATGATATCATTAGAATCAATTTGCATATGCTTGGGAGATATGTATTTGAAGGAAAGTTCTCTCTTTTGCAAAACAGATTTCATAATTCATTATATTGACCGAATAATGAATGTTTTTGTGCGAATTGTATGCAGTTGTAAATCATTTTAAGATTTATGTTTAATCTTTTTAAATGTTGGTGTTTGTAATTTTCAGTTTGATATTAAATTCTTTTATCAAGCCTTGAATTTATTTCTCTTTTGCATACAGATATATTATCAGGTGACTAAGCTTTATTTTCAGCAATTGATTCCATCGCAAATTGTCTAAACAGAAATTATAGGCATACAAAAATACGACTTATGGTTGCTTCTAAGTTCGCATCTGTTTCAGTTTTAAATTCAGACAAGTAAAGGGAAATAAAAATTATTAATGCAAAAAGTATATCTGCAGAGGAAGTTTCTTTGAAACTGAATAATTTTTTTCTCTGGAAAAAACTTATAATTATCTCTATTTTGATTAGCATACGACTGAGAATGGAGACATTACATTTCGATATCCAGTGTTATTTCAACATAAAAAAAATATGAATTTTATGATTTTCAAGGAAAAAGTAATATATTAAAAAAATAGCTTTTTTTCCTTTTCTATCGTTGATGCGACAATAACAAAACCCAGTAACAAAGGCTCGACTCCGCTTAGCAATTATTCCCATTATTTACATTTATTACGTCTTTGTTGTGATGTGGTGTCTAGCAAGACACAACGCTTAACTTGACAGAATCAGACATGATAGTAATATTCAATACTCAGCTAGAAAATTCACTGCAATCATATTATCTTTTATTCTTTCTAGACATTTACCCAGGACTACAGATCATGAATGGGTCAGTTCATTCGTGATAGTAAGGAGAGTAACTGATACTTACTACATCTCTCCTTTATTTCCTATTATAGTTATACTTTTTTTTTCTTTTTGGATTAAGATCTAACACTTCTATAGGCTGCCTCTTCCTTTTACTGGCGGGTGAGAATTCCCGAGCTATCTGAAACATAGGTACATCGAAACGAACATACAGAAACACCATCGACTCCTTCTTTCAGGAACTCTGTTCGTCCGTGTACCTTTTTTCTTATTTCATTTTGATGTCTTTCATGCACTCATCGTGTGCAATATGTCTCTCTACAACCCCATCTTTCCAGCATTCCTTCTCATTTTTGTAAGCTCGAAAGCATACATTTTCACCTGGTTTAAAATATTTCTGGGTATCGAATTTTTTTAAAAATTTTCGACCTTTTTTTTTATTTGATAGCAGTTTGTCAACCACCGATCTAATTTTCCTTGCGAACATTATTTCTGCTGGGGATATATCTGATACCGTGTTAGGATTAGGTTTCACCCGATATAAACGTAATACCTGCTGTAATATTTCCTCAATTTCACCTCCACTATTTTTATGTCATTTTGAATGTATTGACGAAGCGTTCTGTTTGCCCATTTAATATTGGATGGTAGGGGGGTTATATGTTGTATCGCAAAGGTTTGACAAAGACTCTTTGACAGTGAATTGATTGGCGTTGTCCGAAAAAATGGTACACGGGATACCATATCTTGCAAATAATTCATGCAAGTTTATTGTAATTGTAGAAGTTGGACACTTGCATTTTAAAATTTCTGACCTTTTGAAAAAACTGTCGACAACGATAAGGTAGTAGACAGCATTTATCGGTCCCACGAAATCGATGTGAAATCTTCACAACGCTGTGTCTGACTTTGGCAAAGGGTGCAATTTTAAATGGTGGTGATTTTGCTGCCATAGCACAACCTCTGCACACTTTTACCAATCTCTCTATGTCTTTGTCCATATTAGGCCATTAGACATAGCTGTACATGAGGGATTTCATTCTAGAGATACGTGGATCACCTGGATGAAATTCTTACATCTTTTTCTAGAGAGATACAGACATTACCGCTCTTTCGATAGACATTAAGACCTCATCGCAGATTGAGTAAATATTGTCACTGTCAATTTTCGATTTAATTTTATTTTTCTCATTCAATTTCTACCTTACTTGCTTCTTTATTCTCTAATAGCACTATCCACCTGAGCTTTGATTTTAATTTTATCCAACGTCACTGGTAGATCACGTACGCGATTGCAGAGGATGTTCTTAATGTCATTCTCAGCTCTTAGCGCTGCAATTACTGTATCTTCTAAACTTTTATCAGCTGATAAGTGATCTTGACGCATGCGCTATCGTTTTTACAAAACTATCTTTGTGCTTATGAAAAATTACGGCACCGATACCTTAGTCACTAGCGTTGCTAGCCACGATTATTGTTGTGACCAAGTAAATGGTTAAGAAATAACAAAACAAGAGGTTGCAGATAAATCGTGTATTGAACAGTGAATACAACAGAAGAGTGTTACACGACTTGGTAGTGTGTGTCGGTTGACCAGCGTTCAATCTATACTACTGTTCCCCCGAGGCTTACTTTCCTACCAATTTTATAGTAAGTTGAAGAGTCCACAATCGACTCATTAGAGGGAGGACACCACAACACCCCCGCTTCTCAGTCTGACTCCGCATGGAGTCTCTTTTTTTATAATCACAACACAATACTTTATTCAACCAAAAAAATAATGAAATAAAAATATCAGCAACAAGCACTTTGAAAAAAGTTATATGTAGGAATTACGTTCACAAAATGTTTCTTTTCTTTTTTTTTAGATTAACGACACGCATTTCACGTGTTAACAATAATCTTTATTCATTATTCTTAAATGATGAAAAAAAATTGGATAAGTTTACTGGTGAATTATAAAGTTGATAATTACCAATAATCCAATGAGTATTGTGCTTTTCTGATAATTCAAAGTTCATAAGAGAGGAGTTTTTTTTTTACTCATTCTTTTCCTTTTTCTGTAGTCATTGTATGAAATGAAAGATGTTTAATATCTTTTTCTTTTCGGGTTAATTTCTAAAGGTTCCGTAAATGTTCTTTTCCTTTTAGACCTTCTGAGCTCTGGTACCGATTGCAGTATTGGAACCTCAAACGTGTCAAAGACGACGTCCATAGTGTCATCTTCTATGAGATCCCTGTCGACTACTCTTTCATGTCGTCTTCTAATTTGATTTACACGACGTTTATGTACAAACTCAGGTCCCTGGACCATGTCAATCATGTTCCCAATTTGGCTGTCTGTTGTTCCGATCTCCCAGTGAGCTTTATTATCCCCAAATAAACGAAAAGAAAAAAACCTTTTCATCGATCTTAAAGCGCTTTATTCTTATTTCCCGCTTTCGTTTCACTCGGAAGGAATTTGTCAAATGCCGATTTTATTTTCCTGACAAACATGATCTCCGCTGGCGTCTTGGCAGATGGAGCACTGCTATTAGGGGTTACACGACAGACCTGCAAAAACTGCTGTATAGCCGTATCGGTGGGAGTACCTCTTGCCATCCTCAGTGCTCTCTTGAAAGTGTCCACAAACCGCTCTGCCTGTCCATTACTTCTTGGGTGATATGTCGCCGTGGTAATATGTTCGATCAGGAATGACTGACAGAAATCCTTAAATTCGCACGATGTAAATTGTGTGCCATTGTCTGTTACACTACAACCAACGACTCCGAAACGGGCATATAGCTCGTGTAAAAACTTTACTGTCACTGCGGTCGGCTTCTTACATTTCAATACTTCTGGCCACTTGGAATGACTGTCAACTTCTACAAGGTAGTAAAAACCATCAAGTTGTCCAGCAAAATCAATATGTGTCCGCGATCACAGGACGGTCGCTTTTAAGCCAGGGATTGGATTTTTTGGGAAAGGGTGCTTCAGCAGTCAAAGCACGTCCTTTGCACGATCTTACCGTGTTTTCAATATCCCTGTTCATGTTGGTCCAGTAGACGTAACTCCTCATCATACTCTTCATCCTTGAAGTTCCCGGATGGCCAACATGGTATTCCTTTAGTGATCTATTCTGAAGTGTAGGTGGGATTACGACTCTGTCTCCGTGCATTAATATGCCGTTACTGAGTGCGTAGACTTCTGAAATAATCTGGTTTTTGATATTTAATTTGTCCTTTGTTTCCCTTATGAAGTCATCCTCGGGCGGTTTGTCTATTATTTCGTTGATTGTTATTGGAATCTCCCTGACAATATTGTACAGGCTACTTTTTTGCGTTGACCTCTGTTCTTATGGCAGCAATGACTGTGTCTTCCAGGGGTTCAGCATATTTAGGTATCAATCTCGATAACCCGTCTGCATGACAGATTTTTGTGGATGGGAGAAACTCCATTTTGTAGTTATAATTGAGGAGAATGGTTCCCCATCTTTGCAGTCTATTAGTAGTATGTGTTGGCAGACCCCTTTTCGATCCAAAGATAGTAAGGCGTGGGCGATGGTCTGTCTGCAACAAAAAGTGCCTTCCATGAATAAATCTATTGAATTTAGTTACCGCAAAAATGATACCTAAGGCTTCCTTTTCTATTTGCGAGTAACCCCTTTCAGCTGGTAATAGCGTCCAAGATGCGTGGACGATTGGCTTTACTGATCCATCCTTTAAAATGTGTAAAATGCACGCCCCGAAGCCATAGGAGCTAGCATCGCTGGCTACAATGATGTCATGGTTTGGATCATAATGAGTCAGGAACAGATCTGATGTAAGGACCTCCTTTATTTTCTCAAATGCTTCCTGGCATTCGGTTGTCCATTCCTACTCTTTGTCTTTTTTCAATAATACATTAAGTGGAGCTCTTAAACTGTGCATTCTTGGAACAAAAATATAATAATTGGCAAGACCTAAAAACCTTTAAAGAGCCGACACATTTTCTGATGCTGGCATATTCTTTATTGCCATTGCTCTATCTAGATCGGGACATCTTCCGTCTTTGTCAATTATTTGCCGCAAGTCCTTGATCCTCTCGAAGAAAAACTCAGAAATCGCATCCTTTAGTTTGAATCCGGAATCCTGGATTCTCCTGGGCACCTGCCAAACGTGCGATTTGTGTTCCTCGATGCCCTCGCTTTTCATTAGGACGTCATCGAGATAGGTCACCGCAAAATCAAGACCATTTACCATCGTGTCCATGACCCGTTGAAAAATGGAAGGGGCGACCTTAACCCCGAACGGAAGTATTAAAAATGTGTATAAACTCTTGTGGATGTTTATGCAAAGGAGCTTCGAGCATTCCTCGTCCACGGGTATTTGTAGATATGCGTCACTTAAGTCAATCTTAGAAAAAATATTTTCCTCCATTGAGCTTAGCGAATATCTCCTCTGGACTTGGAAGGGGATAATGGTGATCCTTTAGGGCGCTGTTCATCCCCGTAGAGAAGTCAGCATATTACACAAACTTCTTTGCTCTTTTTTAAATATAAACTGTGGGAGATGCCCATTCGCTGTATTCAACCTTTGCCAGAACTCCCGTTTCCCCAAGTCGATTCAACTCCTCGTCAGTTTGATTTAACGAGGCAAATAGAACGTTACGTTTTTTCTTAAAAACTGAGTTTATTACCTGGAATACATTTTTTTTTAAATTTTATTACCTGTAATACATTTTTGGAAAAAATATTACCAGCAATACAAATCGTGTCGGCATTAAATAATCCGTTGAGATTGATATGGTATAAAAGAAACCAAACCAAAATCAAACAAAAAGAGTTTATGGCCAAATCCCAAAAAAATGGAACAATTGTATCCAAACTGTTGCGAACAAGTTATAAGCTATTTCCATCGTGAATGCTTAAAACTTCACCGTTTTCCCATAAAACGGTGCATCTGATGTGAATTCACCTTTAAATTTAAATTTCTGACCAGTAATGTCTCGAACATATTTTTTGGCAATGTTAATTTTGGTTTACCAATTCTTTCTCACGTTTCTTTGTTTATAATCGTCAAATCTGACCCTGTGTCTCGTTGAAACTTTATATCTCTTCTACTTTACCGGTTATAAATGTTCTCATTTTTTACCCTGGTCTGTGTTGTCTGTCATCGACGCTATGTTTACAGTAATCTTGAATTTTTATTTTTTATTCTTTTTTTTTTCTAACTTTACCATGCGAACTCCTGTGTCTCACATTTCCACCGCCGAAACATTTTTTTGTTCTTAAAAGGGCAGTTCCCCTTGAAATGTAGTTCGCTGCATCCGTAACATGAATTTGGTTTATCGAAAGTATTTTATTTTCCTATATGGTTTGGGACGAACCGAATTTATGTGAGAGGCAACTCTTTCCTCGATTCTAGCCGCATCGTGTTTACTATTCCTTGATACTCTTCAGCTAGAGCTTACTTCTCAATGATGGAATACGAAGGGAATGTGTGTGGTTTGCTAAAATGTAAGTGGCCTGGCAGGTCTTTGCCATGAAGGTTATGCCCGGCGGGACCAAGCACTTTCCGTGAAAGTAGGGATAAAGCAACAAGAGGCTTGCCACATCCCGCATACAAGAGAGAGAGAGAGAGAGAGAGTTTGGAGGATGGGAAATAATAATTCTTCACCCACAAGGACTCTGAAACGCTTTTGCGTTATATCGAGACTGGGGAGCCCAAATATGACAACAATACTCCATTTTCGGCCTGATCTGGCTCTTGTAAAGGTAGAGAATAGCTTTGGTGCCGCACAGAGAGACGATCATTTTACCTTCATCTTTAGCGATGGTTCGTATGTACGAGTTCCACTTGAGGTCAGGGGTTAGTTTATTGAATTATTGTTTACATTTTGTTGTGATTGCTGTGTTTGATTTTAGATTTTTGTGAACTATAGGGTCCTTGATATTGATTCACAGCAAAAAGCTATGGATTTTTTATTCAAAAAGACATTAGGTCTTCAGGTTTACCATATGTTGTGTAGAAACCTTAGCTCTGTCGGATGATAAGGCTGAGCAAAGATTTATGATGAACCATCTTTTATCTGACACTGATGCAACTAGCAACCATAAACATCTTTTGTTGGCATTATTACAGCCTCCTTTAAATATATGGCTCTCCACAACTTCCTATCCTTTATAGCTCCAAGCAATTTTTATTACCACATTATCCTTACCTTTCCCTATTCTGCCATCCATTTACACAAGTTCGATGTTTCCTTCATATCTTCAATATGTCCTGTGAGTGTCGAATTTTCCAACCCTTCTTTCCTCATTATGTCGTAGAAATTTCAGCTGTCTCTTTCTGAATCTAAGTGTCGTTTTTGTTTGTATTTTCTTTACAGTTTCTTCATTGCTTACATCTTCCGACCATCTTATTCTCAACATTCTATTTTTAGAATTACATCTGTTGCCTCCAGACTCCTCTTTATCTATGTGAAAATTTCCAACATTCACTGCCACCTGAAAGCTTATAACGTTTTCCTTTGCTTCCAGTGACATATTCTTAACGTAAGAGACACAGATTACACTGATATTAATATAATTCCCATTAATTTTTCAAACAATTCAAGTTACGTCTGTTAATATACTGAAAAAGTCGCCTGATTTAATTGATTGTTCTGCTCCTAATGCCAAACTGTATCTCTGTCACAATTCCAATCGCTAATGCTACGATAACAGCAAATAACTTCATATCTGATGCGTTCAAACGCCAGATACGAAATTAGACTTCAGGGGTGAAAAAACAGCCTTTTACTACTGTTTCCAATGCGTTGGAATATGTTAGATCTATGGATTTCCAGTGGCGTGTATTATTTTCAAACGATATCAACAAGCATCTAGAAAATGCACAGATATGCAAAGTATTTTTGCCGGTCAAACTCAGTCAGCGGAACATATTACAGGAACATATCTCCATGTTTCATGAGAGTAATTTATTTACAGTTTAAATGCCCAAAATGAAAATTTTTATTTCTCTGTGAAACTTCTGTTGTGTATTTAGTTCGTCACGCAACAAGTGCTATATTTTATATGAGTCAATCCACGAAAAAGATTGTGAGCGTTGCTGATGAAAAAGATACTTTTTAGATTCTACTACAAACAGACTATTGATGGAAAAGAAAAACATATTTAAAATAAGGAAAAGAAAACAATTGCCGTATCAAAATACTCTCTTTTTTGTATTTCTGTTTTGATTTTTTTAATCAAAGTTACAAATTCTTCTTGTCGACATTCTGTAAAAGATTAAAGAAGTTTGGTGTCGAAAAAATCAGGCGCTCCCAAAGGTCGAAGGTTATTTATTGAAATTAAAAAGTTGTTGTTGAAGAATCCGTTGCCGAAGAAAATTGAAAGTTGGAACATCAAGAGTTACCAGTGTTTTGATTCTTTGGAGTTGTAATATTTGTCGACTCAGTTGTTGAAATTTTCGTGTTTTTTCAACCCACATTTGTATTTAAAACTTATGTACATTTAACAGCAAGAAAATTTCTTTGAAAGTCCACAGAAAATACATTCAGAAATATTGCCTCCAAACAAATCTCCATTTTACATGATATCCAATTGTCCAATTTTGCTCACGAAGGAAATTATCAGCTTCATCTCCATATTGGAAAAAATTTATTTTATATTGTAAAAGTCTTTTATCAGCAATGTCTTCCCGGTTGTATAGAGATTACTTCCCCTTCAATTTTTTGTCACTCTTATTGAAATTGTGAGCTTCTTTTTATTTCTTCTGCTATAGAATAACTATGCTAAATACAAAACTAGATATACTTAAGTTCAAAATGTTCTACAGTTTACTCTAAAAAAGATATTTAATTTTAAATACTCTAAAAAAGATATTTAATTTTAAATACTCTAAAATGGATATTTAATTTTATTTTTAACTATTTTTGTTTCGAATATGTACAAGTTTCAGTCATTTCCTGTGCTGTTATGGCTCTATTTGTGGACAAATGTTTATAAGATTCGTCAGTACAGGTTGGTTTCGTCGATTTTGGCATCGGTTCGAGGTCTGGATAATTTCTTGAAGAAACTGTTATTCTTTTTTTAATCATATTAACCCATGCAAGGCAAAAAAACCCAGCTAAGACACAAAGGGTTACTGAGTGAAAAAATAAGAAAAAAATAGAAACATTATTAAGGATCAAGAACTATAGAAGAAGCGGAATCAAGAAGACAGTAGTTAACGATTGACATTGCATTTAAATTCTTGAAGATCAAAGTTGGCTGCAAAGCAAGAAACTGGGTGAGATTTTCAAAAATGAGAAGTGAAACTGTTAGCGTAGAACTAATCCCAACCTTTCTTCCGGCCTTCTTCAGATGCTTGTCAATTCGAGTAACGTTCAGGGAATCTTGAACTGAACACTTTATTCAATCTACGTGGGAAGATTCTTCACGCTCCTCTTACCAGGTAGCGGTACATCTAGTCTTGTTCTCTTTTTTCGTAGTCATCAGTTATTGCTGACCCTTATTCCACTGAGTCAGAATTCTGTACTACCCAACCCAAGGATTGAACTCATAAATACTTTGCCACCAAATTCATGAACCGATGTTTTAATCCACTAGGCTATTTTCTAAAAACGTTGGGGTAACAACAGCAAAGATTAGGACTTTATCCCGACTGCAAATAATAGAAATAATTCTTCAGTCTAGTTTTGCCATGCAGATTTCGCTAGCTGATAAAAGGGTCTTGTTGGGAAACTGAACGCCTAATACAGTCGGTTTTTCAGGTTTTGTCCAAAGGGAACTGAATCTGGAGCTTACCATTTGTGGAATGGGAAGTTATTCTGCAACCGAGGAAGTACTTATTTCAATGTGGAGTGCTTTGTCATTTTTTAGCGACTAGAGTTATCAATATCTCGTCCAACCGTGGTGTGATGCTCATCAGTACCGATGAACTTATCCTATTTTTATTTAATATTAAAATATTATAGATTTAGGTTTGCTACAGGCCCCACTAGTGTACAGCATCTAAGTAAACAAGCATACCAGTTACTTCAGGTTCGTATATAAGAACCGGGGTACGTTTGGTCCATGTTAAGTGAGGGCGGGGTGAATTTATGCGTCATCAAACAGAGGAAGTGAGGGCCAAAAAAAGAGTTCACTTACTCTTACTAAGAGTAGCGAGACTGGCATGCTACACATGGACGCCATATTGTATTTCCATAACCTTAACGTTTCACGTGTCGACAGATTGGATTTTGAAAGTGATGAGAATCTGTATTTGTTCAGCACTGAAGTAAATATACAAAGGCTGAGACAATTTCTTTTTTCAAAATGGTTGCAGGGACAATTTCATTTCAAGTTTCTTAGATCGAATAAAGAGCGATATTTCTTTCTTTCTCCATCACTCTTGTATCAACCCGCCGCCACCACGCACCTTAAAGACGCTCAAAAAGAGACACGCACCGATGAAAAAAACATTTATATATGTTCTTTTTAGTTTCATGTTGACCATCAAGATTCAGTTGATGTTTCTTTGGTGTTCATATAAAACGTTTTACTGATTTATTCTTATAATTAGAGACAACTTCAATAACCTATTGCAAAAAAGTGAGTCAGGTCGGTGAACTGGAAATAGCGTAGAGACGTGATAACGTTCGTGTACACTTTTATTGAAACGGCTTTTATTGTTGCTTTGATAGAAATGTCATACAGGTGAAGAATAGCATAATTTGCATGTACGACAAAAGGGTGAATGAGTCCTAAAATGGCATGTCTAATAGTCAGCTTAATAGGACGAAGTAACCCTATTGAATCTCTTGCATCACATAAGTAACATTCGAGTAGGTCAGGATGTTCTCTCGCTCTTTCCTTATCGCTATATATATATATATATATATATATATATATATATATATATATATATATATATATATATAAAGATATTTTTGAAGGTACAAAATTTTATCTCAGCAATAAACGTATGAAGCTTGATATTACTAGACATATTAAAAACGGGCTAAGCAACCGGTTTCGCTCCCGCTTATCAGGCTTACAACGGGAGATTTAATTTAAATTAAAAATCACAGAAAATGTACAATGAAAAGGAAATGTGGAGGAGGAGGGAAAAAATTAATTATATATATATATATATATATATATATATATATATATATATATATATATACCCATGTATAGGATTAGTGTATACGGAATAAATTCCAATAACCAACAAATACTATTCTTAAAAGAGTGCTCAATACAGAGTAGAGCAAATATAATTATTTATTCGAAAATTATAAGATAAATATAAATACATTCAACACCATCACTTGATAAGACACCAGAAGTGTCGAAACAAAATGGCTATTTTTGTAGTGATTTTATTACATATTTATGTTATAATTTTTGAATAAATAAGTATATATATATACATACATATATATATATATATATATATATACAAGTGAATGTGTTGAATGTAGAATCCACATTCAACACCATCACTTGATAAGACACCAGAAATGTTGAAACAAAATGGCTATTTTTGTAGTGATTTTATAACATATTCATGTTATAATTTTCGAATAAATAAGTATATATATATATATATATATATATATATCTTGTCTCTCTCATTCACACACACACATGGTGTAATTTTTGTCTTTTTCTTTTATACATGGTTTATCTTTGCCACTCACTTCTCTCATTTTTAAGGAACCTTTACTTCTTTGCGTTATCAAGTTCGTCTAACGGTTATATTTGCTGGTTAGTAAGACTGTAGGGAAAACACTGAAGTCAAAAAGGTTGAGTGAAGGAGGGTTTAATCATATTAGAACATGGATTGGGAAAATAGTTGTTTAGTGCGACAAGCGTACGACTGAAAACTTTATGACCCATTTTCTATCACTGTTCCATGAGCAGATATTCTACTCATGGCTGATGGGCGAGTCCGTGTTTCAACAAGTGTAGAGAAGGTTAGTCAGTTTTTCTTCACAGCACTACATCAGGTTGTAAAACACTGAGAAATCTTGGCTCTACGTATTCATTCATTTTCTGTGTGTTTGTTTGGTTGGAAAGAAGTTGGACAACTTCAATGAATCTCCGCTTTCTTAAATATGATGTTGGGAAGTCAATAAATGATATCTTGACTTTCTTATGCAGTACTGGGTAGTGGTCAGAATTATTTTTTTTATAATCAAAAGTCCTGATAGGATTTTTTTAAACCTTGACTTCAATGTCATTTTGGAGTGAAACCAGGTCTTTTTCGCCGTCCCTGTTTCATCATTGTTGATATCCAGGAAGGAATTAGACACACAGTCTGGTATTTTAAAGAGAGAAAATAAATCCTGAAATCTGTCAGACTGTATACAGCTAATCCAGGTGTTCACAAGATACTTGACGGTCATGGTTTTCTCCAATTCAGTCAGGCTTGGGAATTGAAAGAGTTTTACGACGAAGTACTGCTGCAATATATGGGCAGCAGCTACCTAGACTTCAATTTCCAGTCTCGATAGAGTTCAAAAGCGCCTCCGCGTCCTTGTGGATGATGAATTATATTCCACCTTATAATTCCTTTTCCACATGTGAAAAGGCGCAAGACTCTCGCTACTTCATCGCTATTTCCATGCAACGTGTTCAAGTGAACTACATTCATTAGTTCTAACATCACGGATAAAAGCCGCCATTCTAGGCCCATTGTAGCGAATCACCCTCATTCTCTTCATATTCTGTTGATGAGATGTAAGTTCCACTTGAGCAGCCTACGAACCGCTGCTTTGTGGAACTTACTCCCAAAAGGATGCTTCCTTGATCAATACAATCTTAACATGTTCAAGTCTAGTGTTAATTGTTATCTTCCGTACGTATCCCCATAAACTGTGCCTCTTATCCCGGAGGGAATCTTGGGACTTGTAAAGGGTGACCCCATCATTGTAAAAAACTACGGGAAATGTTAAGTTTGAATAAATGATATGAAGAAGACTAATATCAACTTGATGCGAGGAACCTCCTTTCATTGCAAGTGAAAATTAACCCTATTGGATGTTGAGGAATTTATCTTGGAAGGTTGGTTTGTTTGTTATGTTTTATGACATATCAAAACCTCAGTGGGTCATTTAATGCCAACAAAAATTTTCAAATAGATTCATAGCGATAGTTTGGTAAAAAAAAAAAGGTGTGTATGTATAGATATATATTTGAAACATTTTTCAATTACTCATATTTTTGAGTACAATCCAACTTCTTTTCGGAAATTTACACTCTTGGATGGTTTTATTTTGGTTTGGTTTGTTTTACGGCATATCAACACCTCAATGGGTTATTTAATGCCGTCAATTTTCATTGCTGGTAATATTTTGTTTTGTCAAAAAACTATTTCTGGTAATATTTTTCCTTCAAAAATGTACTGCAGGCAATAATTTTTTTACAAAGTATTTCTGGTATTAAAACCTATTTTTACACTTTCATAGTGTTTTTACCCCAGTTTCTGGGTTAACTATTTGCCCATAGCTAGGACCCTAACAGGTGCTACCATCCCGGGTCGGGGCAGACCTGGGAACACCAGCAATTAAGAGGTGGTTCCACACTCCGCAAAACCTCCTGATCAGAGGCCTTGCTGCTGAACGTAGTTTATCGTCATACCCAGGGCGGTAATCTTGGAAGAATTCAACAATAACGATGTTAAAAAGGAAACAGAAAGGTTCGAGGTAATTTCATTCATAAAAGCAAGGTAACAAAGCCACTAGGACGCAGGAGTTTACTGACTGTGAAAACGTATAAGAAAACATACTACTAACAAGCGAGAACAATACAAGAACACAAATTAAGAAGACAGTAGAAAAGGATTGGCATTGTATTTAAGTCTTTGGAGCCCAAAGTTTATTAGAATGCAAGAAAAATAACTGTTAGCATAGAACTTACGGTTACATCTAACTATTTTAACGCTAAAATGCTGAAATTTTGCCGCCAATCTAGTTCTGCGATTAAATTCATAAAGTCTAGGTACCATAAAGCAATGTTCATCAGAACAATTGCCATGAAAGAATATATATATAAAAGGCAGAGGGAAGCTACATTACGATTGTGGGAAATTGACTGCCACCGAGATGCCAGGTCAGAACCAATTGTAAAATGTAAAATACTTTTCCAAAATATGAGGATAATAGCAAAAAGGAACGAACATGGCGAAATGATCCTGATGTAGCCAATGTATAAGCTTGAAACCATATTTATTCATGTCAGGTCAGAACCAATTGTAAAATGTAAAATACTTTTCCAAAATATGAGGATAATAGCAAAAAGGAAAGAATATGATGTAGCCAATGTATAAGCTTGAAACCATATTTATATGTATTAAATAAAAAATAAAAACAGAGAATAAGCTGAAAGTTCGAGTGACCCACTGTCTATTTTAATGGTTGAAGAAATACTTTTTAAATTGTATATAAAATTTGCACAAATCGTTCTCTATGTATAAGTTGAACAGCAACCAGGATTTGTTATGCCATTCGTGTCTTTTGGGATAAACATGCTTCTTCTTTTTTTCTTCTGAACGAAGAATTTGTCGACCATGTTTTTGTGAGCAGGCATATTTCCGAAGTAAACATCAGTAATAGTCTTGATGATTCCTCGTTTAATAAAATCTCTCTTTAAGAAGCTTGACCCGACATCGCTCCGAACTATCACGTATTGCCAATATTCTCACACTGATACGAAAAAGCGAAAGCAGTAGAAATTGAGCGGAAAAGCGATGGGCATGCACGCGAATTTCTCCGGAAGTTATTTTTAGACACGGAAACGATTTATCAACTAATCAAGTTTGGTTTTAAAAGATCTAATTTTTTTAAGATTGTCTGATTTAGAGTATGTTTTGATTCTCAATTTGCAAGTATTTTGCCAAAAAGGAAATTATTAATACAAATGATTACTTTTTGGATAAATATTTGGAACCTTGTTGCTGGCGATTTAGTTTTATCAGAATGTAGGTCAGCTTTTACATTTTCTATTTCAAAAAAATCCGTCGCATCCAACGTGGTAGTAATGATCACCTTTTAAATCCAGTTCGATATTTTCTGGGATAACATATGCATTCTTGTACTTTCTGCAAAGTGATCCGACCAAAATGATAACGTTCACACTAGCAAACATGTAAAATTTTCCATCAGGATTTTAAAAACTTACTATAATATATATATTCATCCGCATACAATGCTGTTTCACTCTATCACAGCTCATCAGTGTGATAGACATCCGAATGCTTCAAGCTGAGATTGAATTGACATCAGTCAGAGACCCTACTCCTAAGCTAGCAGCGCAAGGCAGAGGGAAAGAGAAATTTGAACATATATACGAATGTATAAAAACGACAGCCTCCAAAAGGCACACACACACACACACACATACATATATACATACACACACACACACACACATATATATATATATATATATATATATATATATATATATATATATATATAAAAGATTGAGTTTATGCGGAATAGAGTTGAAAGTTTTGTAGGACACTAGGAACGTCTTCTCGCCACTGTCAAACGGAGAAAAAATGGCGTGGTTTGGACACATTACAAGGCACTACAGCCTGTGCAACACCATCATGCAAGACACGGTTGAAGTTGGACGTAGGTGAGGACGCCAACGCAAAAACTGGATGGACAATGTCAAACAATGGACAAGTATGACTGTACCACAATTGCTAATGGCTGCCATCGACAGACCGTTACGTAAAAGAGTTAGTGTGGCTTCTGCATTTGTATCTACTCTACCAGCTGCTACTACCGTTGGCCAGGATAGACCTGAAAACACTAGCAATTAAGAGGTGGCTCCACGCTGCTCAAAACCTCCTGATCAGAGGCCTTGCTGCCGGATCTAGTTTATCGTCTTACCCAGGACTCCGCACTCTTCAGGTATCGATAATCGAGACGAAAAACCTCGCGCACATACATACACGTGTGTATATATACCTACCTGTCAATGGTTTTAGTCTCGAACTAAAATTAGTTTTTTTCTTAAGCCGTTTGATTGCAAATTGACAATCAATAACTTATTGAATAAAAAATGGATTCTCAAAATAATAATCTATGTTATTAAGCACATCCTGATTTTGAATGTCTGTATGCAACTCTTTGAATAAACAAAATGATGTATTACAACTCTTCTTTTATACATTTTAACCTTTAAGGATACATCAGTCGATAATGGCTTTCCACAACTTACTATCTTGTTTTTACACTAAATAACTTTTGACACTCATTAAGTTACTCGAAGCTTCCTTTGCCTTTAATAGGTTGTGAGTCTTAATTTCTCAACACCATCTTTCCTCATTATTTGTCCCAATAATATCAGTTCTTTTATATCTGGTTGTTAGCAGTTTTTTCCTTATTTTCCTAGAAAATATTTCCTATTTTTCGAAAATCTGAATAAAGCGTATGTCCTCGTTATTCCGATTTTCTCTCAGCATTCGAACCACATCACTGTCGCTTCAAGTGTCTTCTTCATCTGCAAGGAGGTTGGCCATCATTTTCTGCCACAGAGGAGATTTGACATAATATTACAATTCAGTGCCCTTTTAGTTCTAAGGACGTTTTCCTATCTCTTAATCCTTTGCTTGCTTTCTGAAAGAAATTATTCGCCATTTCTCTGCGCCTTCGGATTTTACGTCATCTTTTTCTCGTCTACACCAACCTACATAGTTAGATTTCTGTACTTGCTTCATTTTGAAATCCCTAATAAGAAGCTTACAATGTGAACAGTCTCCTTTGAGAACGGACACGCATTCTGTTGAATTAGGTTTTATCTTAAAATGGAAGCGATGCTCTTATGGACACAAAAATAGAATTGAGCTTTCGTGTTTATATTCCGACTTTGTCTGTTAAGTTCACTTGGTGCTTTTGGAAGTGCACGATTCCCTAGCTATGGGTTAAATAAAAGAACAGAACAGACTCTTTAGTCTTAGATGGAAGCCAGTCTTAGAAAAAGA
This sequence comes from Acanthosepion esculentum, assembly GCA_964036315.1. Lineage (NCBI taxonomy): Eukaryota > Metazoa > Mollusca > Cephalopoda > Sepiida > Sepiidae > Acanthosepion > Acanthosepion esculentum. The sequence goes on along the minus strand of OZ038475.1, from coordinate 156,328,890 downwards.
CATCTTTGACTTCAAACCGATTGTTCATACTGATGTGGATAGCGGAGTGATGACCTCTTATCGCTCAGCTTTTAGATTTTACTTATAGATATGTATTTTATTTACATTAATCGGACTCCTCATCTTTATCGCCATATTTATTACAACGCTTCGGCCTTCTTCAGGTGGTTGGAATGTCGAACTGAACCCTTTATTTTGCTCACTGGCATAGACTGTTCTAGTTCCACGTGCCATGTTTAATGGATGTCAGTTATCAGTTATCTCCTGTTAATTCCCCTCTCCAAGTTCTCCACTGCCTTAACCAGGTATTGAACTCACACTCTTTGATTCCTGTCACTGGATCTAACTAACGCCTTTATCCACTGTGCAATGTGTCCTTGATATGTATGAATGTCTGGCTATTATAAACCTAATGTCTTCAGCAATTTTTTTTACCAGTGCTCATATTGCAACTTTTGCTGTTACCATACATGTTTTTACCGGAGCTCATATTGCAATTTTTGTTGTTATTATCACTTTTCTCTGGCACTCCTTATTACTGGTTCCCATATTGTATTCATTTCTGTGCTTGGTTGGCTCAGGAAATTTTTGTGACCCAGCATAAGTTTACGAATTTTCCAACGTATTTATCTTTAAAAGCTTTTAATTATGGAAACCTCTATATATTTTACCTAAAAAAAAACTACTGTACTCTGTGTTTAAACTCATAAAATAAGCTAACTGAAGGAATACACGAAAACCAGCTCAATTTCCTACTGAATGACTCTGTTGTGTGGTAGTTTATAGACGATTTTTCAAAGGAGATAGCTATTAAATCTTAGCTCTAGAGTACTATCTCCTACCTGCTTATATGAGTAAAAACTTTGGTCGCCAAAGTTGTCTCCCCTTATGCACATAATGCACAGAATTCGGGGAAGGTTGCGAGGGAACGAATTCAATAATAATCTATTTTCAAGAACCGAACTTTGAAGAAAGATTTTAAATATAAAATTCATAAATATCCTTTTTAGTATTTGAAACAAGTTTCTATTAGCGAAGCCCCCCAGTGAGAATCGAACTAAATTCTCAGGAGTAATGAAAGATTAATTTGTTGTAGAATTATATTTTTTTAATTTTTCTTCGTGAAATAGTATCATTTATAATTAATTTTCAACCTGCGCGTGCCGATAAAAAAGCAAGTGATATTAAAATTAAAATTAAAATACTACTTGAAAACTATTAAGAATGATTGTACTGCAATCCAGTTGAGCTTCAGCACGAGAACACACATTTCAAAATAATGATATCCAAAGATAGCTTACAACTGAGAAATCTCCTTAAATTGACTTCAGGCCAATATTATGCAGTACACTGATGAGCTAAAACTTATTATAATACTATTCTATTTAATAACTACATGCCGATTGTGACGTGCTCTGTAGGCAATTAATGACCGTATCTTAGGCTGGCATGAAGCCAAAAATATGGAACAGCCAATGGGGATTAAAGCCCCTACAGTTTTATGACAAAGTCCCAATAGTTTATAGTCTAATATATTCTCTTTTAATATTGCGGGTTTTCTTCATAAATTTAAATAATTTCTCTTGACTTTTCACTGTTTATAAGTTTAACAGCGAGCAGCATAAACCAAATGACTGGAAAGTAATGTTAGGAAGATTGTGTTGCGCCTGTCTTCAAACTTCTTTAGATATCAACTTAGGTTACTTTAATAGTCTTCTTGATACATATAAAGCTTAGCTTCATCCGACACAAGATGAACAGGAAGAAATATTTTTTACGCAAATTTCTTAAATGATCGGGTTGCTAATTTAAATATCAAAATTGAAAAGCATGATTTTATCTAGACTCGATATTTGACCTCTGACCCTAGTAAAAATTAATTTGAAATAGATTTCCTGGGTTTTTTGGGGTTTTTTTTAGAATCAAACTGTATAAAACGTATTTTCATTAGGAAAGTGATTTTTAAATTGACACGTTTATACAAAAGCAGTTACATTCCTACATGAAAGGATCTTCAGTTTTAAATTGCTAATTTATGTAAATAAAATAGAAGTCAAAATTTATAGAAGAATTCTTCATTCAATCAAAATTTTCCACTTTTGCCTAAAAGGATTTCACCTTAGCAATCAAATGCCTTAAAGAATTAAAAGAAAAAACGCAAAACTCATTGAAACCTTCAATAATTCGTTTCTGTAAGGAAGAATCCGGGATGCTCGAAGCAAAACGATAGTTCGACTAAATGAAGTCGAGGCAATGGCAGAATGCATTCAAATCTCAGAAAAGAGTTTTATTAATGTCATTTTTGCAACATAAAAGCGGGTGTTACGAAGCAACCAGTGAAATATTTTCTATTTATCGAATGCTGTATCTTCGAATACTGAATAAATCATATGAAAGTTATTCTACATATTACTGGGAAATACTTATTTCGATTCTTTAAATCTTTAAAGATATATAACCAAAAAGATGATTGGACAAAATGATCCGATTCAAAATGTTTTCTCGAAAGAAATGAAAGCTAAAATAAAATTACAGGTTATATTTTTCGATCTAATCATAGCCGTCATAAAACAGAGGGTAGAAAAGTGGGCATACAATAATGAAAAAACGAGCGCGCAAAACGCATTGATCATACAAGCATATCAATAATAAACATATCAAAAATAAATATATTAATAATAAACATATCAATAATAAACATATCAAGACTAAAAATATTAATAATGAACATATCAAAAATAAATATATTAATAATAAACATATCAATAATGAACATATCAATAATAAACATATGAATCCCTCAAATGTTCAAACTGTTTCCCCGTCATTAACACACTACTCTTTACCTGTAAAACATATATTATTAATATTTATCACAAAAAAAATATAATAATTGTATTACAATAAAAATTATGAAAATAAAAACAATAAAAATATATTTAATGAGTCAAACGAACTCTATTATTAAATGATTCCTCCAACCAATATTAAATTTCTGTATACCTAAATTTTATAAAAATATTCGAGGCAATTTACCCCGTTTTGCAGATTCCTTTGCCTAAACATAATTTTTTCTGTCATATGATACAAACTAATTTGTGTGAAGTTTTCACACAAATGTTACTCTTTTTTCTTGAAATAATTAATTTCAAAATTAACTGTCAGTTATTTGAGTGGATTGGATACAAACAGAGAGATGGATTTTATCTTCAGTTTTATTTTCAAGTCCTCTCCACAAATGCTAATACTTCTTCTTTATTATAAGAGGAATGACACCAAACGTCCAAACACTTTGTTGGGCGAGTTCCTTTTAACGTTGCAAACAGATCAGCTAACCGTGATCAAACTCACTACACAGCGGAAATGGCTTGCATCACTCTACCGTTGTGACCGTTGGCCACTTTTACTCACGGAACTGCTATAATAGGATAACCAGTGAAAATCAAAACCAAGAAGAAATGTTCGCCAAACTAATTTGATTGCTATTCCTATAGTATGCGAAAAATCTCCTCCTGATTTCCTTCTCGTAAAGCTAAGTTTATATAAGGATCAGTAATGGCCGTTCTTCTCTAATTACGATGAAATATCCGCCCAAGCTAATTTGATTAACGTTCCTCTACGAAGAGTGTCCTCTCACGGTATCCGATCCATAAGGGAACAGCTTGGATCCAACAAAGCTTTTCATCTTCTGCTTCTTCCGCTTATTAGCCATTGTCGACAGACTTGTATAAGATAATCTGTTGGTTCTTCAAAAGTCTTAAATTTTAAACACACACATACACAGATAGATAGATAGATAGATAGATAGATAGATAGATAGATAGATAGATAGATAGATAGATAGATAGATTAATTAATTAATTAATTCTCTAAATATGGCCCAGGTCTGCCTTTGTAGCATATTCCTTTAAAAGTTGATTACTTTATAATTTCACACTCCTCCCCAGTTCTTTTGAACAGGAGTAGGGGCTCATCCATTGTACCCTGATTGGGTTTCAGTTTCCTTTTAAAGTCTATTTCAACACTATAATTCTAAAGTCCCCTCATAAGATTGATAGGAAAACCTTGAGAAAAAGATAATATAAAAGATAGATAGATAGATAGATAGATAGATAGATAGATAGATAGATAGATAGATATTAAAAGCCTGAAAGTGATAATATGATAGACAAACAGACAGATTTTGAACAGTAGATCATACCTTTTTTTCTGCTTAGGGTTGGGTTTCCTGTTACTTTTAATTTTCTTCATTCTCTTTCAGTCCCAGTACTCCCCTTGAATTATAGTGGCATCATTCCCTTGCTTGGGCTAAATCGATATCTATCTATCTATCTATCTATCTATCTATCTATCTATCTATCTATCTATCTATCTCTCTCTCTCTGTCTCTCTCTCTCTCTCTCTCTATATATATATATATATATATATATATATATATATATATATATTCAAACAGGTTTGTTGAAATAATTTTGAAATCATAGGCTAACAAGAAATTAATCCGCTAACTCGAAAGGATCGCAACGAAAACTAATCGACATGATATGTCTAAATTATTTAATCAAACCTGTTTGAATGAATATACGCTGCCTAAATATACGCAATATATATATATATATATATATATATATATATGATTTTAGTTCTATTAAGCAACATTACTTAGAATAACATAGCCATTCACATAATATTAGACAGATATTAGTTGAAAATACAACAATACTCACATAATACACACAGTAAAATGAACCTTCACATATTGGAGGCCATCTACATTAAAACAAAGCAACCCCCACTTAACAAAATTGCATTTTAAATTTGTCACAACACATTAAATTGTATCTAGACATATGGTTATGTTGTTAATATTTCGTTTTCTCACATGGTACAACATCATAGAACCGCATCATGAATTTGCGACCTGTGTCTGCTATTCCGCGATCGTTATCGTCGCATAGCAATTTTCTATATCAACATAACAGAATATCATCTTTGATGGTGAATGTCTTTGTTCAAATGTCCATATAACCACTCCGAAGAAAGCTTAGATCAAGGACCAGCGTAATAAAAAATCATCCAATAATAATAATAATAATTAATGGATAATTTTTGTCTTTATTTTCAGCCGAAATTAAAGCAACTATACGAAGTTTAGAACGGCTCATGATCAGACATAATAGACATTCATTGTCGGTTACATTTAACAATATATGTTTGAATAATGATCTGCCGCCCCAATACGCTAAACATATTAATAAATGCACATATCACATATACCTACTTTTGTAGGTATATATGATAGGTTTATGTTCACATTTATATATATATATATATATATATATATATATATATATATGTGTGTGTGTGTGTGTGTGTGTGTGTGTGTGTGTGTGTGTGTGCGTGTGACAAAATGTTAACAATTTTCACGTGATGAACTTCATCGGACGAAACTCATGTTTATGGTGATCTGGCTACATATGCGCATGAGGGAGAGGGTGCGCTGAAATTTTAAACTTGTAAATTGAATTTATTTTTAATATGTGTCTGGACATATAGTCCAGCCAGTTCTCATGATATGGGATACCTAATAACAAATACAATAGAAACATAAAAATAAAGAAAAAGAAACTATGAAATTGGTTTAATTCTATATACAGGGGATTGGGGTTTGTAATGAAGCCCTGGATGGACGCAATGTCTAATAGAAGGCCGGATGTCCGCCTACGGGATTCTTTGCCAGCTTCCATGGCCAAAAAGACGCAGGAATAACTTGAGGAGAAAACGTCTTATTACTGGGATCCAAGGATTTTCTCTCCATCTTCGCCGATTTGAATTCCTTGGATGACTATGCAGAGGCATTGAATGAGTGACCAACAGGTATGCTCACATCACTCAATCAGGAATGTCATGAACAAGGTCCAGGTCACAAAAGCCCGTGGGCAATTCTACTCATCAATCGAAGCTGTCATCTCCACCAACGGCAGATTCATTGAATAATTGCTGCAAAGTGTTTTTCAGTATTCAGTTTTGAACAATATTTTAATTCAATAAAACGTATTTCGTGTTCATGTAATTCTTTTGTTCTGTATATAAATTTTGCACCTTTTTCATTGCTGCATCGTTTTACAGCATGTAGACCCATGACAAAATATAATTCTAAGGTATGCTATATTTATGGGTTAAAATGCACAAAATCAGACATAGAGCGTATATAAATGTAAAAGTGGACATTGAAGTCAACACCCATAGGCGTCCACTTTCATATATATATATATATATATATATATATATATATATATATATATATATATATATATATATATATATATATATATATTACTACGTTACTTAAAAATCGAAAATGGAAAAAATAAAATAAAATAAAAATAATAAATAAATAAATAATCAAAATGAACATAAAATAAGCAAAATAACCCAAACAAATTACTAAATCACACCTGTTAGAATAGACGAAATAGAATAAAAAATAAGAAACAAAATCAATGAACCGAAATAAATAAAGTAAATAATAAACAAATTAGCAAACCATTATGACTAAAATATTAGACTATAAAAATCAAACCAAAAATCGGACGAAAAAAATAACTATAACTGTTATACAACGATAAAAGAAAAAAAATTCTACGTTACTTAAAAATCGAAAACCGAAAAAAGAAAATATACAGTATAACAAATAAAGAATAACAAGTAAAATAAATTGATCTAAATTCATCTAAATAAATAAATAAACTAACAAACCGATCCCGGTAAACTAACCGTTAAAAAAAACAAATAAAAATAATCAATCCAAATAAATACATGAAGTAATAAACAAATTAAAAACTGTTCCCATCAAAATAATAGTTACAATAAACTACAACAATCAACCCCAAAATTGAATAAATAGATTTAATTATCTTCCCAAGCCCAAACAAAACTATTAAATAAGCGATATAAACAATTTTTTATTACGTTAATAAAAACACAGATTAAAATATAAATAAATAAAATTAAAATTAAAAATTAAAAAAACATAAAAACAAGCAAAATAATTTAACCCAAATAAATAAATAAACAAATAAACAACTCCCGGCAAAATAACCGCCAAAATAGATTACCCATAATGCACCACTGACCCGTATATATAAATAGCCGAGAAAAATAACAGTGCTCGTGGCCTGACGATTGCATCTAGCATGAAACAGACTGTCGCCTCTAAGTGTTGACTTCTATGTTCACTTTTAGATACATATATATATATATATATATATATATTTAAAGACATTTATATTATGTTTAACGTTCTTTTTATAGATACAAGTATTTAAGCATAAAATATATAAAAAGAACGTTAAACATAATATAAATGTCTTTAAATAAATTGTCGGACAATGTCCAATTCTAAAATATATATATATATATATATATTTTATCTTTTTTATATATATATATATATATATATATATATATATATATATATATATATATATATATAAAAGATTATAATTTCATATATATTATATATCTATACAATTATATATATATCAATCATTGAATGTGACGGACAGGTATAATCTTATAGGTTTCCTTATGCTGTTTTCCTAACGATCTTAAAGTGTTTCCTTTTTAGGGGACTAACACTGTTTGTACACTCCCTTAGTCCCCAGGACCGCAAAACTGTCTCAAGCTTAAACGCAATCGGCAGACTGTATTCGCTGTGATTTGTCTCGAACACAATGCATATGGAACGACGATTTCGTTTAATCATGAAACAGTCTGAGGGTTGCCTTCAATTTCCACTTACACACACACATATACATATATATATAATTAAGTAATTCATTGAGTCTGAAAGAAACCTCAACAGAATGCAGAAAGCACTGGACGGCTGTTTCGTCCTATATTTGGGACTCATATATATATATATATATATATATATATATATATATATATATATATATATATATATATATATAGTTGAAAAGGACTTTTAGGTAAGGTGATGTAGACTCGATCAAAGAAGATATTCAGTCTGAGCGTGTATGCAAAATCTGCAAGAAGGCTTTTCTATTTACTGCCGGATTTCTTACTCATCGAAGATCACGGGAAATCTAAGGCCGACTGTGTGAATGTCCCTCTTGATAGACTTGCAGGATACTTATATCAATTTTGAAATAGGACTTGTAGGTGTGACGTTGGACTGAAGAGCCACATGTAAGTGCATGAAGAGAAAGTCACTTTTAAGCCTCTCCAAAAGTCTTTCGTGTGTCATATATGTAAAAAGGTATGCCGGCTCGGGGGGCTGGTTTGCAAAGTCATCTGCGAACCGATGGCTGCCGACTTCAGCGTTGGGAAGGGCCTGAAAACCTTACATTACGTGTTGATCCAAAGCCTTGTCAGTGAAATGTTCGGAAGCAAGGTCTCAAGACTTCGGATTTCTGGTCCAAACTATTATTTGCGTCCGGAAATATCATTATCGCTATTTTTTGTCTGTTGGCAGAGGTTGCAAATATTGTTGTAGTTGTTATAAGACGTTGCTCTTTTTTAATTTTGTAAATGAATCGTTGCATACATATTAAGAAATTCCTCTTAATCCCATATGAGGCTTAATGAGGCTGAATTAAAAAAAATGTACATTTCAATTAACCTACGACCGATACTTTTATAATACCCTTGCTTTTCTTCTTCTTCTTCTTCTTCTTCTTCTTCTTCTTCTTCTTCTTCTTCTTCTTCTGCTTCTTCTTCTTCTTCTATTACACCCAACGTCGTGCGTTTGTTTATTTATTTTTTAAAAATAAAAAACATTCATTAATCTTTTAAAAAAAAATAAAGCGATAAGAGATCACTTGATGTTTTCCATAAAAGCTGTCTGCGTGCAATCTCTGGAGATAACCTTCAAGATAGGAGATCTAACGTAGACCTGTTTAAAAGATGTAATATTGGAGGAATCGAGATTTTTCTCTTACAGTCTCAGTTACGATGGACTGGTCATGTCTTGAGAATGTCTGATGACAGGATACCCAAGATCCTAATGTACTGCCAGTTCGATCTGGGCTACATGAATGTAGGACGCCCATGGCTAAGATACAAAGACAAGCTGAAGAGCAACTTGTCAGCTGTCAGTATACCACATAACACCCTTGAACACGTAGAATGGAGATCAACGTGTTTTAGCGGACTCAGCAGTTTTCAATCTGCTTGTCTGAATCATCTTCAAGAAGCGAGACCAAGATCTAAAAGGTCAGCCAATCTAACAGTGATCTCATCCCACAATCCTCACCGTTGCATAATATCGGGGTGTCTGTAGTGCCATGTCGCGCATGGATAGGTGTCCCTGCAGTCATCTCCGGTGGGCAACCCTGAGGCAACATTATGTTTCAGGCTGTGCCAAACCCTCTCTGCCCGCGTCATGGGTGATAACCGTCGGCTTCCTACAAAAACCATAAATATAAACCTAAACCAGCCCTCCAAAAATCACCCAAACCTTTAAATATCTCCTTCTCCAACATCCGTGGCATTAGAACCAACTTCTGCAGTGTGGAATCTTTCCTCATTGCAAAGTGCCCGGATATACTGGCCCTGTGTGAGACCAATCTTGACTCCTCTATCCCTTCCTCTGATCGCTCGATCCCTGGATACCTTCCCCTCCTCAGAAAAGACTCTAACCCACATGCATGGCCTTGGTGTCTACGTCAAGGACCATCTCCCTCTGGCTAGAGAGTGCTCTCTCAAATCGCCGAACCATTCGTACTTGTGTCTCCGGATATCTCATCTCAATGCTGTAAGCTATCTTTTCTTCCTCTATCGCTCTCCATCCTCTCAGGACTGTGGAATACTCGATGTCATTTCTGACAGCATAGACAAGGCCCTCTCTCTCCATCCGTTCGCTCGCATATTTGTGTTTGGCGATTTTAACGTCCATCACAACAAGTGGCTTAAGAATGCTACTACCGACCTTGCAGGCATTCATACTCTCGACTTTTCAGTCTCTCAATCCCTCACACATAATTGATTTCCACACGCGTTTTGCTTACAACCGGGACTGTAAGGCCTCACTCCTCGAGCTGTGTTTTACCTCCATCCCTGAGTCTTATAGTGCCACGCAGCTCTGTCCTATCGGTAACTCTGATCATGCTGTAGTGTCTGTTAGTATATCCTTCAGCCCCACCCCCTGCAAGGAGCCTCCTACAACCAGAACCTCATTCTGCTACCAACGGGCTGACTGGGACTCGTTTCGTGATTTCCTCCGCGATGTCCCCTGGGATGCTGTATTTAAGCTCCCCATTCAAGAATGTGCTTCAGAGGTCTCTTCCTGGGTTAAAGCTGGAATCGACGCTTTCATCACCTCAAGGAAATTCAAGGTCAAACCGCACTCCTCCCCTTGGTTCACAGCTGCTTGCTCAGCCGTCATTGCCCATAGGAACCACTTCTTCCACCGTTTTCGTAGTGATATGTCTGACTGCAATAGACGCCTATTTACCTCTGCCCGTAACGAGTGTAAGCGTATCCTCAACGAAGCTAAGTCACTATTTGCTGCTCGGATGAAGGAACGTATTGCATCTCGCAAATTCGGCTCCAAAGATTATTGGCGCCTCTGCAAGAGCGTTCTGAACAATAGCAAACCCTCCATTCCTCCCCCTGTTCAATCAGTTTGAGGTCCTGACCACCTCTGCCGACAAGGCTGAATGCTTTGCTCGGAAGTTTTCTTCCAATTCAACGTTAGACTCTTCCGGGGTACCCATGCCCGATTTCCCTCCCAGAACCGAGGCCCTTTTGAGCGGATTGCACATATCCCCGTCGTTGGTATTGGGCATTATTTCTAACTTAGATCACCACAAGGCTACTGGTGGTGACGGGATACAAGCTATTGCCCTGAAGAAATGCGCGCCTGAACTGGTGCCTCCCCTCTCTAAATTATACAACCGCTGCCTCAAGGAGTCTTGTTTTCCTGACTGCTGGAAGTCCTCAACCATTGTTCCTGTCCTTAATAACTCTGGTGACCCCTCCGACCCTTCCAATTACCGTCCTATCAGTCTCGTACCTCTCTTCGGCAAAGTCTTCGAAGCCATTATCAACACCGAAGTGATTAATCACCTGATATCCCATGATCTACTCTCAGACAAGCAATATGGTTTCCGCTTTGCCCGATATACAGCCGATGTGCTTACGTCCATCACTGAATTTGTCTACCAAGCTATTCATAATAACGCTGAAGCTCGTGCCGTGGCCCTAGACACCTCCAAAGCGTTTGATAGAGTTTGGCATGCCGGCCTTCTTCGCAAGCTCCAGGGTTATGGTATCACAGGTCGATTGTTTGACCTAATATAATAATTCCTGTCAAACCGTGAATTGAAGGTCGTTCTCAATGGATTCATCTCCAGCTCCTATCCCACTAACGCAGGTGTTCCTCAAGGCTCCATCCTAGGCCCTACTCTGTTCCTCATATTCATAAACGACCTTCCTGACGCCATAGATTCCCAAGTCGGCATCTATGCGGACGACACCACAATTTACTCCTGCCTCAAACACAAATCTAGTGATGCTGACAAAGTTAACCTGGCAGTTCGAATAGAAAAGGACTTCCAATCGGTTGTGAACTGGGACAAGAAATGGATGGTTAACTTTAACGCCTCTAAAACAAAACTGCTCTCTATTAACCACCACAAGGATCCTTCCCTGCATCCCATTAGAATGTCTGAAGACCAACTTCTCGAGAGCTCCTCTCTGCGGCTGCTCGGTCTCATGCTGGCCGCTGATCTGAGATGGAACAAATACACCGAGTCAATTGCATCATCCACCGCAAGGAAAGTTGGCTCCCTGTGCCGAGCCAGGAAATATTTCTCCCCGGAATCGATCCTCCAAATCAATAAATCGACCATTCGCCCTTGCATGGAGTATTGCTGCCATATATGGTCTGGAGCCCCTGCTGTTTGCCTCAGGGTTCTTGATAAGATCCAGAGACGGATATGCAATGTAATTGGCCCTGATCTGTCATCTCGTCTGCAGTCGCTCTCTCACAGACGCGACGTTGCCTCGCTCTGTCTTTTTTACAAATACTTTCACGGAAATTGCTCCGAGGAGCTGCTTTCGCTGGTTCCTAGGCCTCATGAATTTAAACGTCCTACGAAGCTGGCATCCCGTTCCCACCCCTTCACCGTTGAAACTGTTAGATGTAGACGTCTCTTCTACTCCAATAGCTTCATGTCTCACACATCTCGCCTGTGGAATTCCCTTCCTTATTCCTGTTTCCCTGACAAATACAATCTCCAACTATTTAAGTGTAACAAACAAACTAATGGCGTTAGTATGGGAAATCCGCTCAGCCCCCGTTTCTTCAATTACTACGTGTCCTATGTAGAAATCATGATATTTAAACAGGTCAGTCGACCTAAAAATATATGTGTCCGCTACGTGGAGGATATTTTTTATTTTAGCGAAAAACATAAAAGAAGTAGATACTCTCAAAAGCACTTTTGAAAAAACTCTGTCCTTAAATTTACCTTCGAACTAATTCAAAACAAATAAACTCCCATTCATAGACGTTCTCGAGGAATACAGTAACAATACTTTCACCACCTCAATGTATAAAATAGTCCACTGTCAGAAACTCTAGATACATACACACAACCCATATATCCAGTTAAAAATTACAAATAAAATCATCCTTAATAATGGCTAAATGTATAGTCGAAAGTGCTCGGAATTACAGAATATTTGGACAGTTTCTACACACTCTGTTTCCAGAAAAGTAAACATTTGTTCGAATACAAAAAATACTAAATAAAAATCTTAATAGTAGTACCTTGTCTGCCGTCTTTAATTAAACATGTATAAAAGATTGATTGCTGCCAAAATACACAATATGCATGCATATGCATATATATATATATATATATACGAGTCTAGTCCGGTTGACTTTCAGCATCGAGCTAGTAATTGGAGAGACAAACAGATAATGTGGCGATAAAAATCATCATTTCATGGTGACCATCAGTTTCACACCCTAAGAGATCACCTGATCCTGAAGCAATTTTAAACGATATATACTTTTTTTTTATACAAGGTAACCAAAATAGTTCTGTCAGTTTTTGATTAGTCATTGAATGAAGTTGAATTATATACAAAATGCGTGTAGCAATTGTTTTCAATCTATTTTTCAATTCGGACAGCCGGAAGTAGGAACATCAGACGTTATAAAAAACGCGCACCGTGCCCGGCCATCAGTTATACGCCGGACAGCTGTGAGAAGGATGGAAGTGTCTAGAGATCTCGTTCGGGGCTGTTTTCTTTACGACTTCAAAGTGGGCTTATCAGCAGCTGCATCAAGTCACCGCATATGTCAAGCGTTTGGGGATAGTGCTGTGAATGAACGTACTGCAAAGCGTTGCTTTCGAAAATTCAAGTCGGGAGATTTGTCTCTCCATGATGAGCCTCGCAGTGGACGACCACAGGTCGTGAATGGCAGAGTCCTGAAGGCGGCCATTGAAGAGGACAGTAGTCTAACGTGTGGTGAACTTGCAAGACAGTTCAATGTTTCCGATAAAACAGTTAGACTTCACCTGCACCGCCTAGGTAAGACGTACAAACTGAGCAAGTGGGTTCCGCAAACACTTTTTTGAGGTCCACAAGGGACAACGAGTGGCAGCCTGCGTATCGCTGCTTTCTCGCCACCGTACCGCATCCTTATTCAATCGAGTGCTTACCAGTGATGAAAAGTGGGTTCTGTACGAAACTCCCAAGCGTTCCAGACATTGGTTGTCTACTCAGGATGCTGTCCCTCACACCGCAAGACCGCCTATGCACCCACACAAGATTATGCTTTGTGTCTGGTGGACAGGTCGTCAAGTGGTTCATTATGAACTGCTACCAACGTGCCAAACGGTCACTGGAGACCTATACTCGCAGCAATTGAAACGTGTGCAACAGGCATTGCGCCAGAAGGATCCAGCACTGGTGAATCGCAAAGGTGTGCTTTTCCTCCATGACAACGCCAGGCCGCATGTCGCGCGAGTGGTCAGGGATACCATACAGCAACTTTGTGCCATCCACCTTATTCACCTGACCTTGCGCAACTTTGTGCCATCCACCTTATTTACCTGACCTTGCGCCATCCCATTACCACCTCTTCCACTCCCTGGATAATCATCTTCGTGGGAAATCCTTCACCAATGAAGCAGACTTGCGCAAATCCCTCACGGACTTCTTTGCGTCAAAACCCCCCGAGTTCTACCGCAAGGGCATTGAACAGCTGGAGACACGTTGGCAGAAGGTGCTGGATGCCGATGGCGATTACTTCGAAGACTAAATATAAGTTACACATACTGTGAAGCGTTTTCTTTTTTTCCTTTAAAAACGGACAGAACTTTTTTGGTTACCTTGTAAAACAGATTCCTGTTTATCTGTCTATGACATATGTCCCAGCGGATAAAGGCGTTGGTTAAATCCAGTGACTAGACCCAAAGAGTTGTGATTTCAATACCAGGCTACAGCAGTGGTGAACGAACAAGTTGAAGAGTTGAGTTAAATGAGAATAACTGAGATATCCGGAAGAGGCATGGCACGTGGAACTAGAACAATCTAACCAGGTCGACGAAATAAAGGGTTCGGTTCGAAATTCCAATCACCTGAAGAAGACCGGAGCGTACATGGCAGAAACGTTGTGAATATGACAATGAAGATGAGGATAACAGTCTGCATAGATTCCTGTTTGTTTTTCTGGTGTGTCGCCATGTCACTAGTGAAATATTGCTGCCATATCTGTGCTGGTGCACCTGCTATATATCTCGAGAATCTTGACAAAATCCAAAAAACATCTGTAATTTCAGCGGTCCTGATCTGGCATCTCGACTTAAATCAGTTTTCCCACCGCCGTAACGCAACTATGCTTTACGATAAATATTTATAATCAACAATATTTTGGGTATCGGTTCGTCGCCTAATCTGAGCCCGGCAGCAATATACTACATATGATCTTCAAAATTTTAATTGAAACAGCAGTCGCCATCTTTAGTCTTTCTGAAACCTTTCTCTTCACTACTGTCTTAGTTTCTTTAACTCCCAGTAGATCTTTGCGTCTTAGTCTCATTATCTCCTTGCTTTGGGTGAAATGATTAGAAAAAAAATAAAGCTGTATCTCTATCCGTAGCTAAGAATATTATTTAGAACAATACAAATAAAAGTTTGATATTTTGTTCTATTTTCTCTCTTCATGTTGGATACGAAATTGCGATATTTGCTTGCCATTCTAGTTTGAAAATTTTTCCCTTTCCTGGTTTCCTGTCCTGTTTCACTTTCTCTCCGCCGACGAAACTCTTGGTTGGCGTCACCGAGACGAGCAACTTCACTTTAGAGCTAAATAAATCTGTTGTAAAAGACGCTGGCAACTGGCAACATCAGTTTTTCATATCTTTTTTGTTTAATTGTTACTGTTCTCTTAAAGAAGATGAACTGCTGTTGAAGACACAAAGCAAAAGCATGATTTGAAGATTGAATGGGTAAATATCTCAAGGAAAGAATAGAAAATGTCTTCGATCAACTCTTGCTTCACAGACATCACGTGTTCTCATGAACTTGTTGAAGCTAAAATATCAATAGTACTGATTGTGGCCGGTTTTAAAATAGTCAAAAGAAGGACACTCCATAATAGCAAACCAAATATTTATATAGAAACGACTGGTTACAAAGACGTTCGATCAGCTTTATTTGGGGACGCATATAACTGAATATGATATCCAACAACAACTGCTTTCAAAACTACTGTTTAATATGCAATCTGGTCAAGAGATTTATCATTTTTCCTTTTACACATTCAACATACTGAAAAATATTTCTTGCTATAAGATGTTTTATTTAAAGTTCTGGTGAAGAAAGAAAGTTATACACAACACTAATAATTGACGTTTCTTTCTTTCAATGTTCCTTTTTATCAAAACATATTAAATTTAGTGCCCTTCAAACGTTAATATAAAACGAATTATGAATAAAGATGTAGCCTCATCTTCAGACAGAGAGTTGTTTTTTATTTGAGTTTTCAAAGATTGATTCCAGGTTAATTAAATTGATTTTCCAGGTTAATTAAAACGAAAAAAATATTTTAAGATTGTAACTATTACTTGATGGTGGGGAAATAATAATGATTTACTGATACAAGTCTTACTAATTAACCCATAGCTGGGAATGAAGAACCGGTAAATTAAGAGCTTACCCAAGAGAAAATGAGCATAAGTGAATATAACGAAATTGAATACAGAATAGGCTGCACTAGATGTAGTTTGAATTGTAAAATGATGAGACCTTACGTTTGGTGTATGGATCACTTTAAAGATAAGTAAATACAGAATAGTCTGCACTAGAGGTGGTTTGAATTGTAAAATGATGAGACGTGGCCTTGGTTTATGGATCACGTTTAAGAAAATTAAATACAGAATAGGCTGTATCGTGTAATACTCTTCTGTTATACTTACTGTTTAATATATGATATATCTGTAACACTTGTTTTGTTATTTCTTTAACTATTTACTTGGACCCATCAAATACGAATTCTCTATTTGCTGAATGTGGGTTCAAATTTCTTTTATAATTCAAGCTATTATTCCGCCTTCCCATTAATTTCATTGACAGTCGGTGAATGACTTGAATTTACCCTCATATACTTCTTACTCTATTATTAACTGTTTTATAATTTGAAGGATTTTTTACAATAATAACCTTAAAATAAATATTATATCTAAACTGATGTTTCTGTCTACAAAGAATATCAGCCAAAACAGACGTCAAAACAAAACAAAATCCAACTAAACTCCACTGTATGATTATTCAGAACATGACAATAAAATATGTCTATCGATGATCTTTCATAAGCCTTGGATAACACAACGTCAAGTGAACTATTTTATAATTTGTTTTTAGCGTGCTGTGTTTCGGAAGTAATTGAGTGAATTGGCAATGTCTTGTTTTCTAGACAAAAATAGATTTAAAAGCCAGAATAAGGTTGAGGATTTCAAATGTAAGTGGTCATAAATCAACCCATAGGTAAGAACCGGGATTTTTTGGCTGTTATTCTTCTAAGTGGACAATCGAAGAATTTGCATAGCACTTGTATGTATTTAGTGGAATTTGGTCAAAATCTACGTCGCTTGTTATTCAACTGAAATCTGACACAACTACTTAAATGCATTGTTATTTTTACCAAACAAGAAATCACGCAAATGTAACTGTCCACTACGCCGAGGCATCTATCTTCAAAATCTGCGTAGAATGTTTTGCCGCAACGTCGGAAAATAAGGTGGATCATTCCTGGATTCACACGACGGTGTAAAGATTGAATTCGTGAACAAGGAGAAAATAAAAATTGTTTTCTCTACCGTGTCATTTCAGGTCGTGGGCGACCATAGCTCTCCACAACGCCCTATGTAGTAATATTGCTTCCCTCTAAGTATTCTTCTCAGTCTGTGCTTCCAACCGTTTAAACAGGCTCTTTACGCACGTTACTAGCTAGTTTTTCTTCTATCTTGCATTCACTATATCTTGGAAGCGCCCAAATCTCCACAACATCTTTCCTTATTATCAGCACCTATCAAAGATTGCATCTCTCTTCCCCCATCAGCATCAAATCAGCAAAAACTACATTTTTTGTAATGATATTTCTTTTCTTTAAATTAGGAAGACGTATGTAGATATTCCA